>WQNJ02000001.1:62461921-62561921 GCA_016584745.2 Phylloscopus trochilus trochilus | reverse complement strand
TAAGCTTATTGCAAATTTGAGAAATATTGCTTTGACATAACCCAGAGAAATACCTCATTACTCTACAACCTGCCCAATGAGCCTTATTTTTTAGTGTGAATCCAAACAGAAAAATATTCTCCAGGCAAAAGAGCAATTATAGGCCCAAAAGCATAGTTCAAACATGTGTAGCTGATTTAGGTTCCCAAAAAATACAAGTACTGGCCTGTTTCATTGTCATCCACACAAAGAACTGAGTCCTAAAATCCTTTACTCAACTAAATTCTTAATAAGTAAACTGAGACTAACCCTCTAATACCAGATTTGTTAAACAACATGATTTAGGTCCTTGCTATTCATGCACCTTGTACAACTAAAAT
This sequence comes from Phylloscopus trochilus trochilus, assembly GCA_016584745.2. Taxonomy (NCBI): domain Eukaryota; kingdom Metazoa; phylum Chordata; class Aves; order Passeriformes; family Phylloscopidae; genus Phylloscopus; species Phylloscopus trochilus. The sequence continues at coordinate 62,561,562 of WQNJ02000001.1, read as the reverse complement.
GACTGTTAAAGCTAGAATCATGAAAGAGTCATTTTATGTAGCTGCTAAATTCCTCTCAAATCTCCTTGCAACTTAACGAGTAAAGAAAGCTCAATGTGTAATGCCAGCTAATGTGGTTTATGCTAGAAAATAGTATCAACCTATCTTTGTAGCTTATCTAAGCCAGGATAATACTTTTAGCCTTTATAGTAGACCCAACTCCATTTTTTCAACTCTTGACTATGTATTTCCTGAAATCCTTTTCCAAAGAGTTAAATTGGATGTGAAATCTGTACTAGGCTATGGGACTCTCTTTGTTCTAGGAGGAGGCAGCAAAGCTTTGCTTCTGTATCACTTTCATTGCCTTCTGATTGAGGTTGACAGTGTGACAGGAAAGCAAAGAGAAGCAATTGCAGGCTGAATGAGAGCCTTTTTCAGCCTTGCAGCAGCCTCCTCCTTAGCCCCTGAGAAAAAGAGGTAACAGATGCCGATAGCACCAATCCCTAACAAAGTCCTAACTTTGATGCAGACAGAAGACAAAAAAAAAAAAAAAAAAAAAAAAAAAAAAAAAAAGGGGAAAGATTGTCTCACTTCAGAAAAAAAACCCAAAAAAACACAACCAAAAAAACCCACAACAAACCTTGAATGGAGCACAAAGGAGGTGCTTTGGGGCGGCTGCGTCGGCAAGGGGGGGGGAATATTGAGGGGCTGGAAATGGCTGGGAGAGTTATGGAGCGACAGCATCTCGGGGAAAAAAATCTTTGTTGGGAAGGCTTCGGGTCCTTCCTCATCTGCTGTAGCCCGGCGGCGGGAGGAGCTGGGGAAAAAGTGTCCCCAGCCATGGGGGGTCTGGAGGGGGAGCTTGGCTTGCAGGGAAAGGCACCTTCTCCCTCCACAGAAGGGCACGTTATTTACACAGAAAAGGAGCAGGAAATAATGGCTGGGGATGGGGATGGGGGGAGCAAACAGCTGCTGGGAGGGATTTTCTGGTGGAAGGGGAAGAAGGGAGCGGCGGCGAAATTTGTTCTCGTCTCGCTCCGAGCGGGTCACGCTCAACAAGAGTTTTTCCCCTGCTCTCTTCTGCAGGGTGGGATATTTGTTGTCATTTCTTTTTTTTTTTTTTTTAACCTGCTTCAAGCATTAAAAAAAAAAGGTCGTACAAGGATTTGGTCTGGAGCCTTTGAACGTTGTTGAAATGACCTGAAGTTGGTGCGGTGAGAAGGCGAAAAATAGGAGCAACTTTTGTTTGCTTACAGCTGGCGTGTCCCCTAATATCACACCAGCCCATCACAACAGATCGGCCTTCTTCAGTGAAACTGGGACAGGAGCACCCAGAGAAATGCAGCATTTAAGTGTGCTTGTATCCTGTTTTGTGTGATATGGCATTATTCTGAGATGGTAAAGGGGCAAGAACCTACCCCCGAGGCCTGCGGATGGGGAAATCTTCATTTACTCCCAAAATTCTGCAGAAATTCGGGATGAGCACACTGGTGGGGTTAATAGCATGGGTGAGGTGGGCTGGTGGAAGCACTGCCTCCCTCCTTCACCCACCCCTGGGCCCACTCCTGATGTTGTTTCCTCAGTCGGCGTGGAGAAAGGGATGCTGTGGAGCAGTGGCTGGAAATTCTCTTCCTCCCAAAGGAAGGAAAAAGAAGAAATGTTTCTGCAGGGAGGGGGATTAGGGCTGGCAGGACACTGTGCTAACAGCCCTGCGTGGACCTTTTAAAAGCTGGGCCGTGTTAGTGGCCTAATGGATTGATGTGGTTTAGTCTTTAAATAGGTACTTAGAGAACGGTTTAAATGTGAATAATGGAGCGATACCTTATTAAAACCGACTGGCTGAAAGAATTATAAATTCACAGCTCGTTCAAACAAGAAAGGAAAGCCCATGACATTTCCTTAAGGAGCAATGATAGTCTGCAGTGTCAATATGGCTTTGGTATATACACATTAAAATGTGTAAGTCTCTATTTATGGGGTAATGGCACGCAAAATTTCAGCTGGATATTGAAATGGAACATATTTCCTTTTTTTTTTTTTTAATTGCAGCACTGGAGAGAACTAATTTTTTTGCCTCTATTTTAATATTCAGAAAATTATTTTATTTTTTTAAAACATGATTAAAAAAAAAGGATTTTCTCCCAGACTTAGACTTTGTTTGCTAAGTTTCATTGCTGCAGTATGTAAATTTTACATCTGCATTTAAAAACCCAAATACTTAAAAATAGAAGTTGCAATAGAAATGCACTCAACTTAAACTACAATGGTGTTACAGCCATGTGGATGTGGCACCATAATTATAGCTTAAAAAGCAATTAAGATTAAAGCCAGTACAAAGAGATCAGCCAAATATCAAGAGACTCAATTCTAAGCAAAACAAATCTCTAACTTCAAGCTAAACAAACTTTTGGTGGTCCATGTACTCAACATTTTAAAATTCATATTCAGACATGGAAACATACTGAGAGTTTGGGCTTCAAAAAATGTTCCTTTAGCAGCAAAATGAGCTCAGAATCCCTTGAAGCTTTTCAGGAAAAAATTCATAATGGAAATCCCATTCTAGGGGAGTTCAGCTGTGGGTTCCAATGTTCATGGTTGGCTCCAGTGATGGGGTCAAATTATTCCTCCTCTCTCATGCGGGCCCAGGATCTAAAATTTTGCCCTTCCCTGAAGGTTGGGCAGCATGGCTGGGAAGCTTGGCAAAGATTTGGGGTGTTTTCTGGTGAAATGCTGAGCCTGGATGAACCTCCCGTGCCACCTGGATTGCACCAGCAGGTTTTAAGCTGCCTGTGAAGGTAAACAGGACACACATGTAAATGTTTACATTGATCCTGTGTCACACAGGCTTGTATGAACAGATATATTTGCACATAAATTTGATGTACTCCTGTGGACATGCAATCCTGGACATGGGCTTCATATGAATGATGTGCATTGCACCCTGACATCCCTTTTCATCCCTTTTCTGTAGCAATTTAAATTACAAGCCCATTCGTATGTTACAAGCCCATTCCCATGATACAAACCCAACTAAACCACGCTGCAGACAACAATTAAAACCCTATCCTATGGGGGCTTGTCTCTAACAACCCTACAAGACCCAGTACCTAGCTGGATTGGTATTAAATGGTAGAGTTCTAATTAAAAAAAAGTGTAGTTTTTGTTCAGTTCTGTAGGCAGAATGACTACAGCATCAAATCCAGAGTTACAGAGCACGAACTGATGTATTCAGTTTTATGGGAATTTTCCATAAGGGAATACATTACATCTTAACTAATGTTTTGCCTTAAAACATAAGTTTTCCTGAACCAATTAAATCAACCAACTAATCTCGCACATGAAACATTAAACAAGGATGGAGTGTCTGCAATTAGCAAATAGCTTTGATGTGACTAAATATCTATCTCTATGCATCACCAACGTTCTGGGTTTAAGTCCCAGATGATGTTAGACATGCTGAATGTAAATGTTTGCTGCCTATAGGTTTCCAACCAGCTGAGTCTTGGAGCAGCAGCACTGCTGGGTTCAGAGGGATGGAAAACCAGATGTCAGCTGTTGTTTGTGGGAAAGGGCCTGTTTGCATTAAAACATGGGAAAAAATGAAAGAGGGAAAGAGAGAAAGAAAGGAAAAGAGGGAGAGGGAAAGAGAGAAAGAAAGGAAAAGAGGGAGAGGGAAGGAAGGAAGGAAGGAAGGAAGGAAGGAAGGAAGGAAGGAAGGAAGGAAGGAAGGAAGGAAGGAAGGAAGGAAGGAAGGAAGGAAGGAAGGAAGGAAAAGAGAGAGAGAGAAAGAGGGAAAGAGGGAAAGAGGGAAAGAGGGAAAGAGGGAAAGAGGGAAAGAGGGAAAGAAAGAAAGAAAGAAAGAAAGAAAGAAAGAAAGAAAGAAAGAAAGGAAGAGAGAAAGAGAGAAAGAGAGAAAGAAAGAGAGAAAGAAAGAGAGAAAGAAAGAAAGAAAGAGAGAAAAGAAAGAAAGAAAGAAAGAAAGAAAGAAAGAAAGAAAGAAAGAAAGAAAGAAAGAAAGAAAGAAAGAAAAGAAAGAGGAAGGTACAGGATGCCATTAAAATTAAAAGGCAGGCAAAAAGCACCGTGATTAACCCTTAATAAAAAGGACAGTTTTCAAAATACTCTTTATAAAGTAGGTTAGACAGTGCAAAAAGAAGTCTGAATAACACCATAGTCCAAAAGTATCACAGAGCAGCCCAACTCTGCTGTCAGGGGAGAAAAATCCGTGCAGCCTGTGCATCACCTCCCTGCTGGGCAGCAGTGATTTTGGGAACCTGATACTGGGGGCTTTAGAAACCTTAGAGGCATGAGAAGCTGTGTGCGGAGGCGTGGCTTAGTAATTGCTCACCTTTTTTTTTTTCTTTTTTTTTTTCCTGTGCAAACACAAAAGCACCGCCCAGGCCGGGAGGCTCCGGTGTGCGCCGGGAGCAGGTGCGGATGCTGGAGGGGCCCCGCTGGGAATGCAGCGTGGGAAAGGAGGGACACAGGGCACAGCCCCGCTCTGCTCCACCCTCTGACAACACCCAGCACCTTTCTTGCAGGTCTTAAGCTCTTCTCTTAATGTTCTGATGAAGGCGGTGTTCGGGCAGCATCCTTGAGCTGGCGGTGTGACTCTCGGGGCTGGTCCTGTGCAGGGCCAGGAGCTGGGCTCCAGGGTCCTGCTGGGTCCCTTCCAGCTCACCACATCCTGGGATTCTGCTTTAGTCTGGAGAGAAACTGATCCCTTGTGGCTACAGCAAAGGAGAGGCCAGGCTCAAACACTCAGCAGAAAGACACAAATCTGGGAACCCACTGAAGGTGCTGATTACCCAAATACTGCCTTGGAGGCAGATCTCTCCCAGCTCAGCCTGCAAGCACCATTTATTTTGTGTGAATAATTCAATGTTCACCAGCCATGAGAGATGCTTGAAGCTCTAGAGGCCAAGCAGGAGCTGAGCAGGACCCCTGTCTGGGGAGCAATGAGTTATTTGGGTACCACCAGGTGAGGAGCTCCAGTTCCATCCTCGGTGTGAAACGAGGAGCCAACAAACTGCAAGCCAGGGCTGGTGTTATCTCAGCACAAAGAAATAGTAACTGAGATATGTGTGCAGGGTTGGAATGAGGAAAGTGGATTTGGAAGGATCTACCACAACAAAATAAGTATCACAGTTAAGGTAATGGTGAAATGTGGTCACGGTTCGTGCCTGCAATGTTTTGATTTTCAGAAATCTTTTTCCCAGGCACAATCTTGTAAAACAAAGGATGTGTTTTTCTACACTATCCTGTTTTTGCATTCCTTTCCCAAAGGAGGGAATTTGCTTGATGACCCTTTGATGGACCAATGGGTCCAAGGATCCCACCTCTTAGGTGGGCTCATTGTAAAAAGGTATAAAAACAAGTGCTTTAAAATTAAACCCAGAATTTGAATCTTCAGCCTTCTGTGAGTCTGTGTCCTGATTTTGTGTCCTACAGCGACAGCGAAATTTGCCATTTAATAATGAAAAATAAATTATATGGATAGGAAATACACATGAAAAATTATAGTTTCCCCCACGTGGCAAAAAATGACTTGAGTGAGTTGTCTGTAGCAAGAAAATTTCTGCTTTCCCCAGCACATATGGGTGGGTTTTGTTGAAGAGTGGAAATCCAGCTAAGCAAACAGGTGCAGAGATCTGCATTTCCCATTGCATCCTAACAGCTCATTACCGCATCAGCAATTAATATTTTGGGTCTCCTGATGATCAAAAGGCAGAATTTACAAGGATGAATTAATCAGCCATTGCAAAACCTTGGAGGGGTTGATAGTAGCAGGGACACTTTGTGGAAAAGGGGGAAAGGATTCCCAGATATCACATGGCATTCCATGAGCACAAGGGACAACATCCTCCCAGCATTTAATGGGAGTTCCTCAGGAGGGATGTTAAAAACACCAGTGGGATGTTTGAATTCCTTCTCCTTTTAGCCCAGCATTCACCTGCATGGGGAAGAAATGATGCTGGGCAGCAGCCACCACATGTCCAGGGAAACTGTGATCATTTCCTTGGTTTTTTACTAGTTATGATAAAAACTGCCCACACTTGCAAGTGGTAAAAATGAATGTATTCTACAGCCATAGAAACATAGAATGGTTTGGGTTGGAAAGGACCTTAAAAATCATCCAGTTCCCACTCCCAGCCATGGGCAGGGACACCTTCCATTAGACCAGGTTGCTCCAAACCCCATCCCACCTTGAAGCCTTCCAGGGATGGGGCAGCCACAGTTCTTGGGGACAACCAATGCCAGGGCCTCAGCACCCTCACAGGGAAGAATTTCTTCCTGATATTTAACCTAAATCTACTCTCAGTTTGAAGCCATTCCCCCTTGTCCTATCATTCCATACCCTTGCAAAAATTCTCTCCCAATCCTTCTGAGACAGCGTTTTGCAGATTGGCACATTTGCAAAAAAACCCCAAAAAAACAAAAAACAGGAAAAAAAAACCAAACCAAACCAAAAGAAAACAAAAACACCACAAAAACCCACAAAACAAAACAAAAACCAAACAAACAAACAAACAACAAAAACCCCCCAAAACCACAAAAAAAACAAAACAAAAAACAAATAAACAAAAACAAAGACAAACAAACAAACACAAACAAAAAAACCCACCAAAAAACTCCTGGTCCTACTGAATTGCTGAAAAAGTTTGGAGAAGATGCCTCAAAGGGCGTGAGGCAGCCTGAGTAATTCACCCCAAGGAGACTGAGGGCTGCTGCTCTCTTCTTATTTAAACTGAAAATAATGCTTCCCTTCCCAGTGCTGTCCTGCCTGAACGTGGAATGGTCCAGAAGTGCTCTGGTGCAGCTACAGGGTGATGATGAAGAAGATGAGAACTTGGGCTTGGCTGCTCCAGCACAGAGCAGGGAATTGCTGCTCTTCCCCACCGAGGTGAAGCCAAGCAGAGACAGAACTGGGAACCAACCAGGGCCAGGACTTCCACCTGGGATGAAGCCTCAGGCTCAAGTCAAAAGGCCAGCAGTTTATCCCAGGTGTAAGATTTATAAAAGCAGAGGTTCCCACAGACCAGAAAGCTCTGTTTGTGGAGGAGGATTGGCTGGGTGAGTCCTGCTGGTTTCCAGACACTCAGGTGAGACCCCACACCCACAGTTTTGCCAACCAGATGTGGCTGACCTTGCACAGCAAAGCCAGGCAGCAGCAGGAGGAGCCTGGGGCCACAGCCCAGCTCTGCAGCTGGCACCCTGTGAATAGTTATCATCTTCCACCTCTCCACTGCACCACCCTCCAACCCAGCCTGGCCCCAGCCTGCCCACCAGCAAGGTGCAAAGGGTCTAGGACAATCTGCCAGATGGACAATGATACTGCAGAACCTGTGCTTCCTCAGGGAAGCAGCCTGAAATGGCAGGAATATGCACAGAAAACTCTGCCTCATTAGTTAGCATCAAAAATTCCTCTGAAATAATCATTTTTTTAACTCGTTGCCAGTTAAATTAAATTCAGACATGCCTGTAGTAACATTTGGGTCTGCGGGAAGAATTGTTGTTCAATTAAAAGAGAAGCCAAACACCATTAAAACAGAAATGTATACAGCAAGTACAGTGGAATTCCACCTGTTCATTCCAGATGTTTGCAGTCACTCACACATCTAAAGGCTCAGTAAATAGAGCTAATGATGCTTCAGAATATCTTAATGCCAGTTCCTGCATCCCTTAAAAACGGAGCTGCTCAAGCAGGGTTAGAAGAAGGGATGCTGCTAAAAACCCTGCAGGGATCACGCTGCCCTTGTGGCATCCTACAGCTTGAATGGGCTTGGGGGATCCAGGAGCTGAGCAATTCTCCAGGGTTCTCTCCTGAATTCCTGGTATACCAAAGGAAGAATATCTGGATTAATGAGAGGAACAGAAAGTGGGGCTCAAAAAAGAAAGATGGCTCCTATGAATGGGAAGTGCAGCTCTCTAAAATATGGGCTGAGAAGCCAAATATCACCTGTCACTCTCTGTGTTTGCTGCTTCCTACACCAGGGGCCTGTTCCATAAATGTGTGTCCATCCAAGGGCAGCTGCTCTCACAGCTGATTTTAAATTCTCTGGGTAATTTGTTTATTAGCAGCTTTGTTCATTGCTACACTTCCTTAGCAGGGCAGCATTGCAGAGCTGGGAATCTAAACCTTTCCTTGCATGGGAATGGTTCCCAGCTGTTAAAGATCATGTTCTGAGCTTCCAGGACTTGCAGAAATCCTCTGCAATTAAAAGAAAACCACTCAAATAAGCTCTTCTCCCAACCTGGAACTGATGAAGTGAGATTCTTCCATACTGAACCCCAATCCCCAATCCTTTCCCATCACATCTTTTGTCCTAAAGCTTCCTTTTATGTTCTCCTGACTTCATTGTGGACATTCCCAAATAGAAAATTACAAAGCATTTAGAAAAATTAAGCATCTCTCATGCCTCTTCCTCGAATTGGTTGAAACTGGACCTCAGATCTTAAGACTGCAGCTGTTTGAGGAGAAAGGCACAGTTCAGCATTGTTTTTGGGAACAAGATTTGTACCTGGAGTCAGAGAGGAGTTTTGATGTCTCACCAGGAGGTATCACTTCCAGAGCAAAGGACTCTCCACTTGGAAAGCCACCACTCTTCAGGCTTTGAGGAGCAGTTGAGGAGTGAGTCTCAGCCAGTTTAACACAATCCTCCTGGATCTCTTGCCTCCAGGATTCTTACTGGTCTCTACAAAACCAGAATCCTTCCAGGCACTCCCAGATCATCTCAGGTATTTTTGTGTTCCACACTTCCTGACTTAGTGCATCTGGGTTGTCCCTTGAAATACATCAGGATACCAATGCCCAAAGCCAGAGGACACCAGGATGCAGGGCCTGGAGGATTTCAAGAAGTAGCTGCTCCTCCTTAGAAGGACACACAGAACACCTTCATCGCTGCCTGGCGAAGAAAAATCGCGATTTTCTCACCCTGACTCCTTGTGTGCCCCTGACCATGGTCCTGCAAGGAAAGGCACAAAGCTCTGAGCTGGGTGGTATTTGCTGGGACTATTCTGGGCAGGACAGAGCCAGCAGCCCAGAAGGCAGGAGGAACAGGAGCAGGAGCAGGAGCAGGAGCAGGAGCAGGAGGAAGGTGATGTTTCCTTCCCCTCCTCTGCCTCCTCTCCTCTGCACACACAGCTCTTCCACGGGCTGTGCACAGGGACCAGGATTTGGGCATTAATTAATAGGATTATTTCTTATGAATTTCTTCTTCCCCTTTCTGTGAGATGGCTTCTGAGAGCAGCAGGTTTGACTTCCCTTCCTTAAAGCACCAAAGCTGTACTTGCAGGACCTGGGACGTGGCCACCACCCCATTAACACCCTCTGATATGGGGCATGTTCTCAGATAAGGAGAAACACAGCAAATCATCACCCCCCTCACCCCATAAACTGAGATACCCCCATTACCATACACATCTCCCACAGCCTGAGGCTGCCCCCATGCATTGGATATTCCCTGGGGAAAGCAGGATGGGATCCCAGCATCAAGCCTAGTGGGTGGTTTGTGTGCACCAGTTTCCCCCCTCAAGTGGGATTTTGCCAAAACCCAAGGTTTGAGAGCCTCAGCTGTGTGGAGAAGGAGCAGCTCAAGCCAAGGAGGCACAGAGTACCTTTGCTGCTGCTCTCCCTCAGAATCTCTTTTCCTCATTATTGTAATGCAGCCTTTCATGTGATTCCTCTATGTAACCGATAATGTTCTTGGGCTTGCATTTCACAGGAAAGGTTATTTTTGAAAAGAATAAAGAAAATCCTTATCAACCTACATGCTTGTTGTAGGAATGCCAACTCTCTTATAAGTGCAGGTCCATCCATTCCTTTATTTTGATGTGAAAAAAAATAAAAATCTCCTGGCCTGCAACTACAACATGTAAGAGGCATTGCAGGCAGAACTTGATCTCATCTCACTCTGAAGACAGCAGGGCCTTTCTCCCCCAGAATAAATCCTAAACAAGTCCCCCCCTCCTGCTCCCAGCTTAACTGGCAGCTTCAGCAACAAGAGATAAACTTCAACCTACGTTTTCTTTCCAAGCTTAGTTGTTCATTACTTTTTTTTTCCTCCCACACCTGCCTTGATCCCCTGCAAGAAGCAATTACCCAAATGATATTGTGGCTGGGGATAACTAAATATCCCTCCTGATACAAGGCAGTGATATCACCGTGACTTCTGCAGGTCTCAACAGATTTTGTACAGCATGCCTCAAAATAAAAGGGCCCTCCTCCTTTGAACCTGCCCCCCGTTACAAGCACAGCTTGCAGGAAGGAAAGAGAAAATGGCAAAATCTCAAGCCTGGAGCATTTGGACCAAGGGCAAATCTCTGAGAAAGGTAAAACACTCAGTTATTTGATAGTTCATAAATGTTGAGGAGTCCTTGTCCTTCTTTGAGGTTATTGGAGGATGAAGAAGAGGTTCAAACTCTCAGACTTCCATTCAGGACAGACACCCCCCACCCACAACAATCACATTTCTGGGACTAATGAGCTCCCAGACAGAAAGTATTTTTTTAAATAACTCTCTATTTTCTTACACTGCCAGAAGATAGAGCACCAAATTAATCTCCAGATGAGTGTGGGGAATCCAGGTGTCATTGGGCAAACACCATTCACCAGAAACTCCACGTGGCAAAGCCTACCCTGGAGGGAACTGGAGGGGATTCTGGAATCATGGAATGTTTGGGGTTGGAAGGGACCTTCAAGACCACCCAGTTCCAAGCCCCTGCCATGGGCAGGGTCACCTTCCACCAGACCAGGCTGCTCAGAGTCCCAAGGATGTGAAAAAGGGGTCTGGAGGAGGTCATCACTTACGGCTGCAGATCTGAGCTGCCAACCCTCAGCAGAGGCAGCACAGTGAGTGGGGAAGAAAGCAAAACCTGCTGAAGGGCCAAGGCATAGATTTTCTGTAATTAGCAGCTGATGCCCATTGATTTTTGAAATAGCAACTCTTTAAAATGAAACAGGTTGCACAATGGTCACGGCGGCCAGGGAAATGTGCCTGAGCTCCCAGGCCTGCTCCAGTGACAGAAAAAAGTGCCACCAGCACGGCAGAGAGCAGCACTGGTGTGTGCACACAATGGAGCAGGGACTGCCTCTGAAACCCCTCTTACTCCAGATGTACAATTTGTGTAAATAAAACGCCAACATTTCCACGGCTTGATTGACTGAAGTCAGTGAGGAGGTCTCTGCTGACTCCACTGGGCTCCAGATAAGGTTCTTCAGTTCAGTAGCTTCCAAAATGCATCTGCTTTTCTGATTTGGTGCTATTGTTTGCTGCAGGTCAAAACCAAATGAGCCTTAATTAGCTCGAAGCTGAGTTCCCCCTGTTCACAACATCCTGGTCCTCAGTCCTGTGCTCCATTCAGGTGTGCACGTTGCCAGTCAGCTGGGAGCCCTGGCTGCTCTTAAAACACCTGCTTGTCTCACAGCCTCTCCCTGGCTACAGAACTGCCTTTCTAAATTCTCACATCATCTAAGGTACACTAAAAATAGAGGGGAAAATCCTCGCATATCAGGACAAGGGGAAAATGCACGCAACTTCTTTGCTCACTGATGCAACCAAAACACCCAGGAGTTATTATAATGTGCATTCCCCTGACAGAGACTTTTATTTCATGCAAATTACTATGATTAGGATTCGAATGCTTTTTTTTTTTTTTTTCCATTTTCGCACATTACCTAATCAATGTGAAGTACTGTGTAAAAAATTGCATCTCTTCATAACAGTGATTTTGACCAAGTCAAGTGTTGCTGCTAGAATCCTAATCCAGACTTGTGATTCAATTATCATTTAGAGACTTTCTAAATTCAAATTAAGTTTACCAAAAAAAAAAAAAAAAAAAAAAAAAGAAAAAGAAAAAGAAGAAGAAAAAGTTAATATCAATATGGATCATTTGTAGGTTTTTCTCAAAACAGCTTCCTGTTGCAAGGGAATGCAAAACGTGTTGGATTCTTTCTGTTTCATTTACTTCTTTAACTAAACGTGAAAAATATACGGCACTGCATGGAATGTGAGCATTAAAATGTGTACCCTGGGACACTTCTGGCTCATATTGCATTGTTTATGTTTTATAGGCAGCCATCCTGAAGAGCTTGAGAGAATATTTAAGCTCTGTGTGGGCATCTGGTTGAAGCAACCACATTACCACATTACCACAACTTCATGAGTTGCCTGTTCTTCAGCTGGGGCCCAGAAATTCACCTCATAACCCAGAATGAGTGTGTGCTTCAGTCCTCAGAGCTACAGCTACCTAAAAATAAAAAAACCAGGCAAAATCTGTTAAATGCTCCCTCCTCTCGGTGGTCTGCATTGAATTTTTGATGGAATATGCATGTACATGATGCAAGCTGCCCACAGACTGCAATAACCTCATTATTTCCTGCGTTCTCCTGTAGTCAGGGTAAATATTTCATGTTTTTTGCAGGGGATAAATTCACTGTGGGCTGCTCATGGGTGTGAAGGTCAGTGACAACCATGACCTCTTCCACATTCATGGAATCATGGAATGGTTTGGGTTGGAAGGGACCTTAAATCTCATCTCATTCCAACCCCTTGCCATGGGCAGGGACACCTTCCACTATCCCAGGTTGCTCCAAGCCCCACCCAACCTGGCCTGGGACACTTCCACATATGCAATTCATGCAACTTGGCATTGAAATTACTCCCTCAAAGCCAGCAGTGCTGGTAGCAAGCACTTTTGGGAAATAAACCCCCAGCTACTCAACATAAAGGATCCAATCAGTGGAGGAGTTGCTACATCCCTTGGCCCCAGAGATAACACAAACTATTCTGGAGAGCATTAGCCTGGAATGCTTAATATAACGCCTCTAGATTTCACAGGCCAGCTAGAAAATTACATTTGCATTAATGTTTTGGCTAATTATTCTCCTACAGCCACCTAGAGAGGTTACCTGGTCTCTCAAATCTGGTATGTATCTAGTATGCTAGCAATTTCCCTTCCTTTTCATTCCTCACAGGACAGAAATTAGACATTGTCATTCCACATTATTTGTGACATGTTGACATTATAATTTAAAAGGATGCAGCAGTCCTGAACAGCTGGAGAGTAATCCTGAACAATCCTTGACAGTTTCCTTTGGAGGATGAATGCCCCTCCCTGGAGAACTGCACAGTCTCTTATTTTAAACTAACAGCTAATTTTAGACAGTTTGCCCTCTCAGAAATGCACGCCACAGAGACTTCTCTACATGGTGAACAGCAGTGACCAGAGATAAGCACCCACACAGAAAAAAAAAAAAGAGAGAGCTCTGAAATAGATTTTTGCTCTTCTAAGAGACATGACTTGTTTGCTGTATTGCCTGATGGAGCCAAGGAGGGACTCTCATTGCTGAGCCAGCCCTCCCTCGTGCTGTGCTGAGCTGAAAGCTGCCTGGATCCCACACACACTTTGGGACTGCTGTGGTTTGCTGCTCCTCAGAGATTTGAGGGAATTGGTTTAAGCAGAGGGGATTTTGCCCCCACCACCACCACCCATCCAACAGGCTCAGCCCACAGGGATTGAAAGCCCTTACTGGTGGAAGCAAACCTGCAGCAGGGACAGGCATTGCCTCTGTCTCTCACAGGTCTTGGGTGCACAGAGGGATGGAGGCACGAGCCAGAAAACACCTTGTGGAAGGTGGGAAACAGCTTCCCATGGCTTTGCCTTGTGGCTTGTGGGGAGAATGGGAGCTGGGGATTCCCCTCCTGCTGTGCCCATGGAACAGAGCTCCATCTCTCCTGCCCTCCTGCAGCTGTGTTGTGGCCTTGGGGACAGGTTCAAACACTCCCTACCAATCAGTGTTGGTGTCTTTAGCCAGTAATACCTTGATCTTCTTTTATTTTCATCTTTCTTTTTAATTTTTTTTTCCTCTATTTGTTTTTTCTCTTTTTTTTTCCCCCAAAATCCTGACTTCAGATCATCATGCTCCTGGGACACCCCAGTCAGAGGTACACTGCTTACTGATCAGACACCAGACCTTTTGTCAGACCTGTGGGGTATTTTGGGTTCAGCTCAAGGGCCAACAAAAACTGCTGAAATGATTCTTGCTGTACTGTGTGTCGTGTGGCCTGGACAGGAGCAGATCTACCTTGCAGGAGTCATGGCAAGGACAAGCAAGAAGCACAGCAGAAGTGTCTCCCTGCTGTCAGGGGAGCTGGAGGCACTGCCCACGCAGAAGGGAGCTCTCCCAAAAAGCTGCTTCGTGCTCTGCAGCTCTTTTCTCTCCTGGGTGCAGCAGCAAGAGCAGAGAAGGACTGAAGGGATAAATTCTTTTGTGCCATGAACTGAGTAAAGAAGCCCTCTCTGCTCAAAGAGGTGCAAGGCTGGGTCAGAGCTGAATTGTGCTCCACCACGTTTTCTCTAGGTTTGCATCAGTGTGGTCAGTCTGGTCACTGAGGATGGGATCCTGCTTTGCTGGGACCACTGAGAGGCTTCGTGCTGGCTCTGGTGGGGCTGTGCTCCAGCCTTTAACCTGTGCAAGGCTTTTTCCATGCTGCACAGCTCCTCTGGGGAGCAGTTCTGCCTTTTCTGAGCAGGAATCGCTGCAGAACAAAACTGTCTGGAGCTGGGCTATGCTGGATGATGTGCCCTGTGATGTCAAGGGGAAACTCACCACTGGCTTCAAGGACAGCAGCTTGTGGTCTCTTCTTCAGCTGTCTGTCATTCTGGAGTTTGCCTCATGGTTCCTAACAGTTAAACACTTCTATCAAATGAGGATAGAGCTCCAATGAAGTAAGTCTGACACAAAACAAAACAAAACAAAACAAAAAACAAAAAACAAAAAAAAACCCAAAAAACAAACAAACAAACAAAAAAAAACAAACAAAAAATACAAAAACAAAAACAAAAAAACCCCACCAAAATGGAACAAAACAAAACAAAACAAAATAAACAACACACCCACAAAAAAGAAAAACAACAAACCAAACCAAACCACAACAACAACAACAACAACCAAAAAAAACCACCCAAAAACCAAAAAACCAAAAAAAAAAAACCAACCCAAGGAATATTTCCTTTTTTCAAAATCTCAAATTAAGAATGACTCACCTCAGCTCTCACTGATTTAATCTGGGTGTTGTACTTTCTAGGCAGAGAATACTTCCCTTGCAGAAATTGGAGCAGAAAGATTAAAAATCCACGTTTTGGACTGAGGTGATTTAAAAAACCATTTCACTGTCTTTATTCTATACAGTTGGAGAAGCCAACAAGCCATGCAAAAGAAAACCCTGTGTCTGTAAAGAGACTGAGTGGAGTGATAAAAACCCCACCTCTGCAAGGTTTTTGTGAGGAGGACTTGGTCAAAAGAGTGATGCTGTTGCTGTGAAGAAACATTTGCAGGCTCCAAGCCCCCAGTAAAGCTGAGCAGGTAACACCCAGCATGGTGCCTTGGGGCCCACAGGGATGGGAGATGAAGCTGCTCCAACACTTGTCTGTGTGCAGGCACTCGAGTGAACACATAAAATGTTTCTGTCAGAGCTGAAGGGCTCGTGGGGCTCAGGTGTTTGCACCTGATAAAAAGTCTGGACAAGTGATGTGGGAGGGTGGGAGTCAGAAGAGGAGGAGAAGTCAAGACTCATTCTCTTTTCCTGACAGATTTGTTGCCCTAAAAGCCAGAATCTGAACTGTACTTTTCACTGAGGACCAGGTGCACTCAGCTAAGAGGGGGCCCAAAGAGCAATTCCCCTGTACATGGAAATGGAGGAGACAGTGAGGGAAATTCATTATCCTGCATCCTTCCAAACTCATTCTTGAGCAGTTGTTAGAAATGTGAGCTCAGCCAGTTGCCTCTCCAGAAAGAAAAAGATAAAACACAATCAAATGGCTTAGCAGAGTTTCTAAACCCTGACATCCCTATTGATTTTCCATGGAAAGCAGACAGTGATGAATAGTAACAGCACAGCACCCTCAGGTTGGTTTCCTTATGCTGAGATACAGAATGTGTCCAAGCAAGTCCAGTTTTACCAGAAATTGTCCTCTGGAGCACAAGTCACTCCTTGTCCATCACAGTCCCTCAAGTCTCCTTTAAGTATGGAGTTGACACATGTTGTCTGGGTTTTTGCTGCTCTCCTCTGTCTCTTTAAGTTTTTCTAAAGTTCTTTTTTAGCCTTCTGTGTTTACCTTTTGCAATGGAGTCAGACATGATTTTACATAAACAACTTTCTTGTTATTGTAACCATCCAACCATGTTTACGTTCTTCTCCTAAGGAGGAGGCTGCTGATGGACTGTTGGGTTGCCCAGTGTGGTTGACGAGGAAGATTTCCTCCTCCAATTCACAGTCACTGTTGGAATTCTATAAATGTTGAAGTTTGTAAATAAACCTCCTCTTTTCTGCCTTGGACATCTCAGGGTGTGGGTGTCATTTCTTTGTGTCCTGTGGGACAGACACAAGTTTGAAAAGCTTTGATGTGACCCAGGAGATACGGAGGGAAACCATCAGCAAACCAAGGTTTGGGTGAGCCTTGCAAACTCTACTCTTTAAATGACCTTGAGACCCTCTCTTTATTTCACACAGGTCTTTTCAAATCTTTGCTGAGACAGCCTGGTGGGGAGACATCAAGGGTGTTGGGTGGAAGAGCGGCTCATGGGAAGAAGAAAATTCCTGCCTGAGAGCTCCTGAACCATGACACCCTCAGAGGGTGGCCAGCAGATCTTCCAGAACTTCATTCCATGCTCTCATCCAGTGACTGGAGGCCTTCTGGACCCTGCTAGGAGAGCAGATTGTTGAGGTGAGGCTTGCTCCTGCAGTTTCTAATATCTGAACGTGCCATGAGAGACATGGACAATTCTGGCCCCAGATAACCATCCCCAAACCAAGGCTGGTACTAATTGGGATAGGAAAAAAACTGCATCTCCCCATAGCCTCAACTCCTCCCCGGGGATGGAGCTGTTCTTATCTGTGAAAATGCATTCTAACATGCCTTTGAAGAAGTCCTCTCCTGATTTGCTTCATCCACCGGCAACAGAATCCATCCCTATCCACCCAGGACAGAAAGAAAACATAAAAAAACAAAACAAAAGCCCCTCTTTATTTTCTTTCCCCCTCACGCATTTTCAATTAAAATAGATTTATGCAAGCTATACCGAATGTGCCACAAATCTCTCTGCATGGTTAAAGTTGATTAATTGGGGTCGGAAGTGAAAATTAAGAAATGGCAGCAGCTCACAGAACACAAATGGCCTCTCCCCTCTTGCGGATGATGGAGCACAAGCAGAGGTGCTGGAGCTGACTCTGCCTGGAGGAGAAGAGCCTCCTTCACCTTGGGTTAAACACTCAAGAGCAAAGCTGGGGTTTGGGGGTGGGGGGAGAGGAGGCTGGCCTCAAAATAATGTGTGCATAATCCTCAAGATAATCGATTTCTTACAGATGTTTTGTAAACTTCCGTGTTCGAGAGCACGAGCCATAGTACTTTCTAAATCCCTAGGGGTTGTACTCGATATCCATTTGTTATTTCCTAATGCTATTCAATCTTTCTTTCCCCCCTGGTTTGTTGTTTGGGTTGTTGTTGTTTTTTTTTTTATTCCCTTTCTTTTCTGGAGCTTGCAGCAATAAGCCTGAGCCTTACGTCGGCGGTTGCCTCCTCCTCTGCCGTTCGGCGGTGAACTTTGCGCGTGTTCTCATATTCCTTTTCTTACCCTCCCGATAAAGGCATTATCAGGGAAATTCAAAAGCAAGCAGAAAACTGGCATAGCTAATTTAGGCTAATTAGTATGGCAGAAGCTGAGTCTCCCACTTCAGAGGTTCCCATGCCCTCCCATGTCTCCACCTGATCGCCTTGTCCAGCAGCAAACCCAGGAGGCAGCTCCAATTATATCATAACCTCTTCAAACACCAAGCCACTCAAGCTAATTTTATCCTATTAAACAGACTGAAGGATTCAGAAGAAAGGTTCTCCCCCAAAAGCTTCAATTACCAGTGTCCCTGATTACCATCTTTACAATCCTATATGCTACAGTTAAATACTTTTTTGCTTAGTGTTGCTTTCTTGATTTAGATGAAAAGCGAGTATTAAGAGCATGTCTTTTCAACTCGAGCAAGTGACATTCACAAAAAAAAAAAAAAAAAGAAAAAGAAAAATAAAGGAGCCTCTCTTGTTATTAGCGTGTTTAATCAAAGTCAAGTTTAGAACCGTTCAAAGACAATGTAACTGGGGAAATGTAAACAGCCCCTCGCATCCAGTGGCATTTGAAGCAGCCACAGGTAACTGCCAGGAACAGCGGTGATGGCCAAAAGTATCAGGGATAGAAGAAAAAAAAACAATATATAAAGAAAACAGCAGGATCTCTTGAGGAAAGGAAATGTCAAATGATGCTGGGATTAAATCCCAAGGCACTAATCAGCAATAAAGACAGAAAACAGCCTCCGAGGTGCTGGGCTGGTTCATCCTTCCTTGCACCAGCACGGGGTGGCCCTGAGCACACGGTCACACCTGGCCAAAGATGCTCACCTGGGCCACAGAGGTGCCTGGGCTCCCTGCCCATGCCCCAGTCCTGAGGGTGGCCTCAAGTCCTTGCTCTCCATCCCTGTGACTCCTCTTCTCTGAGGGCCAGGAGCACACTGGAGAACAGCTCCCCGTGTTCCTGGTCAGTGCCTCCTCCCAGGGGGCTGCAGCCTTGGCTGGTGACTCCAGGAGCTGCTACCATTCAAATAATCCAGGCCGTTATTTGTAACAACAGAGAGAAATATGGGGGGTGAAAAAAATACATATGTGTCACCTGAGCATCAAATTAAGCCTCTCCTGAACATGGGGGAAGTTCAGGTGCTGGCAGTACCTGTCAGGACAGCAAAATATGGGGACATCACAAGGATATTTATCACCTGGGAACTTCAGCAGCACAAATCATAACAAAAACTCATCTAGATTTTTTTAGAAAGGAACTAATTCTTCACCTTCCCCAAGCATTCCTCTTCTTCCATTGACAGTGATTGTTTCAAACACACTCACAGCTTAATATCCTTGTTTTCGTTTGGGTCATCCCATCTCGTTACCTCCCAGTCCATCAAGAGCTGGAGGTATTTTGGGGGTTGGATTTCACTACTGATCTACTCCTCCTTGCAAGTTGAAAATGAGCATTTTTCTTTTCCTCTAGAAACAAACAAACAAACAAACAATTTCTGTCCTTTAACAGAAATTGAATGAGTTTCACCCAATTGCCCGCGTTTTGGGTGATAGGGAGGTGCTATTGTCTGCGGACAATGATTCTCATGCAAATGAAACAACAGCTAAACAAGAACCCTCCCTATCTCTGTTTGGGCCAATTTTCTTTACGTTTCAGCAGAGCTTAATCTGTTGGCAGAAGTGTTTAGGCCCATTAACAGCTAAAGTCACAGAGTCCACAACTCACCCTGCTGACAGTAAACACGGAATTTGAGGAATGGCCTTTAAACAATGGCTAAGCCACAAACCATTTTGTCATCAGATGCTGTGAAAGGCATACAGGCTGATGATTTTCTTCCTTGGGTTACAGCGGTTTGAAAGGCTGGCCTCCCTTCCCCCGAGTGCCCAGCAGCCTCCAGGCTTGAGTTACAGCTGTTTTATTTGCCTTTCCAGCCCTACAGCTGTGGGACGGGGTGTTGCAGGTGTGCTGCCCGCGAATTACTCATTCCAGGGCTTCGTATTATTTATTTGTGTTTGCCTGCCTTGGAGGCCGGGGCCACCTTGTGCTCGCCACTGGCCAAACGCAGGACAACACCACGCCCTGTGTCCTGCAGGGCAGATTCCTTGGATTTAATTGTGTTTGGGGAATCCTGTGTCCAGATCCTTGCCCAAAAATCCCCCCTTGCTGAGGGACTTTTAGATTCCTTCCAACCCAAATGATTCCGTGACTCTGTTCCTGTGGAAAAGATAAAATTTATCAAGGTGGTAGAGAAATGTATGGCAATTGCCAAATAATGAACTGCTAAATAAAACCCATAAGGCTTGAATCCTGGCAACTGGGATGAGGATGGGGATGGGGATGCTGGAGTTTCTCACGTTTCCCAGCATCTTCTTCAGTGCTGAAGGAAGTCACTTTGAACCCCACTGCCTGAAAGGCACCTGAGTTTATCCCCTTCCCCTGGGGAAAGAAGCACCAAGGGATGGCAGATGGCTGCAACCCAAAAGACTTTTCCCCAGACTTCCCTGGAGCTGTTTGGAAAATACACCCCTGGAAACTCACGATGCCAACCCCTTCTGTCTCCCAGGCACTTGTCTGGTTTCTTCCCAGGACAAACCAAAAAACAGGGAAGGGAAGGGAAGGGAAGGGAAGGGAAGGGAAGGGAAGGGAAGGGAAGGGAAGGGAAGGGAAGGGAAGGGAAGGGAAGGGAAGGGAAGGGAAGGGAAGGGAAGGGAAGGGAAGGGAAGGGAAGGGAAGGGAAGGGAGGAACAGGGCAGGTATAGAATGTTCTAACTGCACACCCAGCTATCCCATGCTTTGATTTGTTCAGGCTGCATTCAAACTATGTTGCATCCACCCCTACCATGAGGAATCCCCATCAGTGTTTCCAGGGAATGAGAGAGAAGGAAGGAAAAGAAAAAAAAAAAAAAAGATGGAGTGGGGGAGAGTTGGCTGTGCCTGGAATGCAGCACCAGCATGGAGATGTGTTCATTATTCCAGAGCTCTGGAATGCCCACATTTCCTTCTTCCACTTCTGACATTCACTGCCATTAAGGGCAGGTGAAAACGCAAGGTTATTTTGGTATGGCGACTTCTGAGCAACACTTTGGCAATTTCTTGCCCCAACCTTGGTATAGATTGATCCAAAGTAACCAAAATACTTTCCCCCCCCCCCCCCCAGTTAATTAGTTCTGCAGCAGACAAGATTCTGGAGTTTGTTGGAATATAAGTGAAATTAAATGAAATGAGACGAAATTAAGGGAAAAAATAGTAACATAAGATAGACTTGTTTTTTTTAAAAAAGTAAAAATTAGAAGGCTTGTGGCCAAATTTTTCTGCCCTTTCAGGTTTTTTTTTAAATAAAAGCTGAAGTGCTTCATGGAAATTTTTTAAAATGAAAAGGTATCAATCAGTCGATTAAACCATGTTACTCCTTAGTGCCAGATTTGTTTCATTTATATCTTTAGATCACCACGGTTACAGTGACACTGTTGCCAACTGCTAATTAACTGTGGGAGGAAAGGTTTGTGAGGCTTTTTGCTTCTTCTTTTTTTTTTTTTTTTACAGATGGCAATTGGGAACAACTCTGGTGCTGCCAGTACCAAGCTATAGGGGTGAGACCAGAAACTGATTTTTTTTTTTTTTTTTAGAGATCTTTCTGTACAGTTCTGAGTGAGGTGGTTCCAAACACCCACACTGGTGTGAGGAAGTGGCTGCTGGGTGTGGTGTTGGCTGGTGGCACAAAACCAACCCCAGCTGCTGGTGTGGGGTCTCTCTCCCACCTTTCAGCCCTTCATCCCAGCATTTAACTGCAGCTCCAGCTTTCCCCTGACTCCACACTCAAGCTGATGTGAACAGATGGAGAGGCTGGGCATGAATTATGTGAATGAGAGTTGGAAGCACAAGGAAAGGATGAACTCTAAGAGTTTAGCCTGGAGCAGACACCTTTATCAGCAGCACCAGGACCACAGGGATGAATTTTGCCTTTAGAGTGTCACAGCAGCACTCCAAAAAGTTCACTTTTTACTGGTCTGAAAGCTCTTTTCTCTATTTTTAACATAGTACAGAGCCCTTCTAATTCCCAGAATACCAACCAGAAATACTCCTTGGTAACAAATGTGGAGTTTATGCAGCAAGCAAGCCTTTCGATCTACAAGGCAGCATCAAAGAGGGGATCTAATGAAATTTTAAAAAGGAACAAGCCATAAAACTCAGATCAAAGACTCTGAATCGTTTTGCTTATTTCTGACAGACCTGAACATTTCTTGGGAGAGTTTCTTCTAAAAGAAAGAAAGAAATCACCCTCTTAAAGCCACAGCAGGACGTTCCCCCATACATATACATAAATGCACACACACTTATGTATACAAATAAAATGCCCACAGTAAATCAGTTTGCAAGATTTGATTCTGCAAGACCTTGCTTAGGTTGTCTGGATGGGGAGGAGCCCCCAGTGCCAGGCTGAGCTGGCCACAATGAGGAGGCACAGCTGTCTCACCTGACTTAGCAAGATGTTTGTAAGTCACTGATTTCAGGGTGTACAGCAGAGATGTTGAATGAATCATGAAATTTAATTTATTACAATTATCAGACAGACAAGAAAAACTTTGCTTGTGTTGAGCGTGCAAGGACATACCGCCTAATTTGGAAGTTTTCACTCCCCTTTTAGGAATTCAGATGATGTTGCAGTTTTCCTTTTTTTTTTTTTTTTTTTTTTTTAAGGGGAAGGTATAGATTGAAGCTGGATATTTGGCAGGAAAAGTATTTCCTCCTCTGGGTTTTATCAGAAGTGACAATAATCACGGCTCAGTCCCGGCTCATCAGAACGCGCAATCAGAGGCATCACCCTGGGTTTCTGTCTGCAGGTGAAGCCAGAATTAACCCACCTGGGTGATCCTGGTGAGCACCAGAACCCTCTGCCCATGTGTAGTCATGGTTCGTGTCTGTAATGTTTTGATTTCTCTAAAACTTTTCCCAGGCACAGTTCTGCAACGAAGGGACATGTTTTTCTAGCAGTATTCTGTTATTTCTCCAGATGTCACAACAGGACACGAAAGAAGGACGCAAACTCCGTGATCAGAAGGCAGAAAATGACTCCAATCTGCCTTTATTGCTCGAGACTTCTTCCCTTTATACTATTTTACAAAGAACCCACCCAAGGGGTGGAAGGAAGACAAACTTCTTGGACCACATTGGTCAAGTCAGAGGGACATCAAGCACAGTCCCTCCTAGGGAATGGAATGCAGAAGATGAGATACTGCTAGAAAAACATTTCCCTTGTTGACAGAACTGTGCCTGGGGAAAGTTTTAGAGAAATCAAAACATTACAGGCACGAACCATGACTACACCCATGGACAAGGTTCTGTGCTGCAAACTGAGACAGAGATGGGCTCAAAACTCCTCTCTTCATGGGCAGGGTGGCATCCCAAACTCGGGGTTCCAGGCAAGTTCTCTGGGAGGTGCCAGGAGCTCCTTTTGAGTGGCCTAAACCCAGCCACTCAAACTTTGCAAGCCCAAACTTTCACCTCAAACATGAGCATGGCATGAATCAAGCACTGAAGTTAATTGGCGTCATTAAATCTGTCAGAGCAGCAGGTTATTAAAATTGCCACCATTCACTCTTGGAAATGGGAACAAAAAAATGATGCCCTGGCTTTCTGAGCCTGTTTGTCTTGTTTTCCCACACTGCCCATGAATTACTCCAGCATATCACAATGTCCTCTATCCATCTTCATTAGCATTGTGAGCAAATTGTATTGGGCTGCAATGCAGTGTTTTTTATTTTATTTTATTTTTTCTTTTTTTTTTTGGTATTGTACAAACACACACGGTGTACAGAAAATGGGCAATTTAATAAGAAAAGAATATTGTGCCTCAGAATTTTTATTTTCTAAACAGTCATTTCAGTTGGGAATTATTGCACGATTTGTGCATAATTTCTCATGGATAGTTATTTAAATATAAATAGGAAAAATATGTAAGTCCATATGGCAGCTATCTACCCTTTCTTGATGCCTCTCCATATTTTTAATAGTGCAATAAACAAAAGATAAAAACATCTCTAAGCCACACACTAGTCAAAAGAAGATAATTGTGCCTCTATGTGTTTATTGTAATTTGAATGTGCTTCAATTAACTTTCCTCAATATTTCCCAGTTCTTTTAAAAGAAACTTAAATTGGTTTTTATTTTGTGAAATTTGTTTTCTGTGCAAGAAGGAAAAAAAAAAAAAGAAAACCACAATGCCTTTGTTTACTTCATTATGGATACATCCTATGCAGGAGTAAAGCTAAAACTCTTTATTCCAAACAACCTTTTTTTTTTTTTTTTTCCATTCTCACATGCTTCTTATCACACTTTCAGTAAAAATATCAAATTTCTAGTGCTGCCGAGGAAGAAGCAACTAATCATCACTCAATATATCACATATCAAAGTGTGGTAAAACATGAAAATGGCAGAAAAGCAAACTCTTGCACTTTTGCACTGCAGTCACTTTTAAAAGATGAGAATTTATTACCCTTTCCTCCTCTAAATCATCAGGGCCACCAGAACAGAGAGAATGTATCTGGAATGCTTGTTGTAATTAACCTTGAGGCTTTTATTTAAACAAGGTCAAACATTTTAACAGCTTTATAAATCAAGGTTGGGTCCGTGTGGCTCTATAGCATCAGGCTAATGACAAAATGCACACGGAATACTTATTAAACAGCATTTATTTACAGAAAAAAAAAAAAAATATCCTGCAGGCTGCAGGGAGACACACCCACAGGCAGAGCCGGCACTGAGGATGGATATCCAGCTCCAGCCCCCCGACCAAACGCCCCAAGGTGATCTCTGGAATGCTGGAATGTGCTTTTTTTAGCTGCTACCGAGGAGCCCAGCCCCAGGTATGGGCAAATTAGGTCACCTGCAAATGAAGTGCATTTTGAATGTGATTGCAAAATTACAGGAGGTAGATTGCAAACATCCCAATGTCTGCTGTTCCCTTCCTTAATGTTGACTGATTTTTATTTACTCTTTCTCTTGTGGCAGCCAGGTTTTGCTGAAAGGAGAAGGAAGGAGGACATGTGAGTTGAGTAAGATGAACTGCTGCCTCACAGTGAACATTAATCAGTCTCTAAAATTACCACCCTTGGATTCCTCCAGCCATTCTGGGTTATCTCTTCCTTATTACTAAAAAGTGGCCTTTATGAGTAATTTTTTTCAGTGTGGGGAACATCATTATTTCTATTTTACACTGCAAATAAACAACAGCTTTCAAATCACCCCTGTTCATAATTTCATGCTCTGTTCAGTGTCAGTATGAAGAATACCACAAGTCACAGTGCCTGACACAATTCCTTTACCTGTGTGCTCCTCTCCAAGGCATCTCTTACCAAATTTCCTCTCTGAAATCAAGGAGGTCCACACGGACAACAGATGACCACCTGTATGTGTGACCCTCCCAGCTGTAAAATACCCAGCATCATTTCCCTAAATAGCTCAGGTAATTTCTCCTGGAATATTTCTTGGCTGTGAAATTATTTTTTTTTTCTTAGTCCCATGGTGTAGGAATTGCCCAGACCACACTCCATGCTTGGTCTCCTGAACCTCACATCTGGTTTGCCACAACCACCTCCCACTCTGAGCTCTGGGTGCCAGAAAACATTGGTGCTGCTGCAACTGGGACCTCCTAAACCTAAACCTAAACCTAAACCTAAACCTAAACCTAAACCTAAACCTAAACCTAAACCTAAACCTAAACCTCATCCCCGTCCCCTGGCCACAGAATGTTCTGTCATAGAAGCACAGGATGGGTCGGGTTAGAAGGGACCTTAAAGATCGTCCCATTCCAACCCCCAGCCAAAATCACATCCCACCAAGAGTGGGGACTGCACTGGGTGAAGAGAGAAGCACTTTTCAGCATCTGCATTCACCATTTTAATTGACTTCTCCTTTCATTCGCTCCCCTCCTTTGCCCTCCAACACTGAGCATTCTCGCCCGCTGTAGAAACCCCCCAGGGGAAATAAAAAAAAAAACAACCCAACCAAACCAACCAACTAAAAAAAAAACACCCCCAAAAAAACAAAACCAACCAACAAAACAACCAAAACATTAAAAAAAACCCCAAAAAAACCAAAAAACAAAACCCACCGCAAAACCCAGCCAAAAAAAAAACCCAAAAAACCCCCACCAAACAAAAACAAACAAACAAAAACTTTTTAAAAACCAAAAAAACCCCCAAAAAACCAAACCAAACCAAACCAAAAAAAACCCAAAACAAAACACAAACAAACAAACAAACAAACAAAAAACAACAACCAAAAAAAACCAAAAAAAAAAACCCACCAAAAAAAACCCACCAAACCACCACAACCCACAAACAACGGCTGTGCTAAATAAGATTTTTATGTGTGGGTGTTTAAGTATCCGCGTGAAGCAAATTTCTACCCTCTTCTCATCAAAAAGGGAACGAGACCATGTGAGTGATGTGACCAATTACCGCCGAGCAGCCCAGAGCAGCTCCTGAATATTCACGTCCAATTGCTCCTTTGGTGGAACAATTGGTTTGAACAGTTTGAAAAGGCAATGATGTCAAATGTGCGGCGTGATTAAACGCAGCGAAATTACCAGCCGGTTCGGCTGAAAAAGGAGCTCTGTTTCCTTCCCAGGGTAATTCTCCTCTCGAATTTTGCTCTGACGGGAGCAGGGAACACCCGGATCTGTCAGGGGTAAGGGTGCAGCTGAGTTTTGGAGGCAGCAAGGACCGGGATGCACATGGGAGCTTTGCTAAGGGTGCAAAGCCTCCTCTTCACCCTTGTCTTCCTGCAGAAAAACACCTCCAGCCCAGCTAGAGCAAGGCAGAGGTGTGTTTTGCAAGCACATCCTGATGCAAATGTGATTCCAGTCAAAGATTTGGATCACAGAACCTTCAAGGCCAAGGATCTGTGGGTTGAATTGTCCAGAGAACCAGCCAAGGCTAAGCCTGTTCCATCAGTACCACCCACATTTGGGAGTTTCCTGTACAGGCAAGCAACACCCTAAAGCCCCAGTCCTGCTGTTTGGTTCATGCTTGTTTCTGTCATCACTGAAAATGGCCTATAACTATAAAAAATAGATCATTATAATAGAATAATAATAGATCTAATTCTGCCATACTCTTTTAAAAATGCTTATACAACATATCATACTTCAGTTCTGTGACTGACTCATTCACATCCAAGCATTTTTTTTGTTGTTGCAGTACACAGAGCAGTGTGTGCTTCCCAGCTGGCAGAAGGGAGCTGGGAGCATCCGTGAGGTGGAAAAAGGTAATGCATCCTGCAGGATCACATCTTCTACTGAGCCCCTGTCAGGGAGAGGGCCACAGGAGCTCCAGCTGCTCAGGTCTGGGCCCACCTCTGCAATCAATTTCTCTCCTCCTGGCCTCCCTTTGGGGAAGGTGATTCACATTATTATATTAAAAAAAAATAGATAAATTCTTCTTAACAAGCTTCTGCCACACATTTTGTGAATGTGCAAAAGGCTTCTTGATGCAGAAGGCTAAAATGATGAAGCAGCCTTTATAAAATCCTCACTGAAACTAGAGAACTTTTTCTTTTCTGTCCTTTCTTCTTGTTTCCTACCCAGAGATCTGAGCTAATTTTCCTTATCCATAGGCTCCCCCATGCCCTCAAAAAAAAAAAAAAAAAGGGGGTGGGGGGGTGGGGAAGACTGTATTCACTAATTATACATCCTGAAAAGAATTTGGTTCAGTGTAAGATGATCCTAGTGATATGCTAATCCTTTTTTCTGCTTGGTGCAGCCTGAAGCCTGTGTCTAACATTTTTTTCAACTGTATGACAATAAAAGTTGTGGCAACAAAAGGAATAAATGGGCAGCTAAAGAAGGTATAGCTGAAACACATGGCAGACCAGTTCTCTCCTCTCCTTCTGGCTGCTCTTTTGTAGGCTCTGGTTTGGTATCCTCAAGTCAATAGGCGAAAGCCAGCCACCTTAGCAACTTAGTATGACACCCAAGCCCTCTCTCTTTACATTCATGAATAGTCAGCAAGGAGCAGACAAAATAGAACTAATCTTTTTTGACAGAATTGTTCAATTTTAGAGGAAAGGCTTTTGAGGCACCTTCCATGCATTTGCAGAATATGAGACAACAATGGCCACCACCACCACGTTTTTTTTTTTGTTGTTTTTTTTTTTTTTTTTTGACAAAAGGACGACCAAGGGGTGCGAGCGCGCACACGCACCGCGGCCGTCAACAGAAAATATTGCAGCCAAGTTCCAGCCACTGCAGGATGTGCCCATTGTTAAGGGGGAAGGCTGGCAGGCAAGAAAATAAACAAATAAATTATATTTAAAAAAAAAACAAAACCAACCCCCCCCAAAAAAAACCCCAAAGCCCAACAAACCTCCATTGTTTTGTCGCCGATTATTAAACATACACCTCCCCATAATGCGTGATTAGGGTTATTTGTCTTGATTAGCCCAAGTTAAGAGAGCTGATTAATATCCACTCTATAATTTCCTGTCATAGGCTGATAACTTCATCCTTTTTTTTTTTTTTTTTTTTCTCTCTCTCTCTCTCTCTCTTTCTTTGGACCAATGAATCTTATTGCAAAAATGCATTCAACCCCGCAGGTTCTCGCCTGCATTTGAAAGCTTTTGCCATTTCGAAATCCTGCAGCACAGCAGCCACTCACAAGTCCAGTGTGTACAGGGAAGGGCATTCCTGCTTTTTTCCCTTCTTTCCCCTCCATTTAATGCAAGCATCTCTCTATCTCCGAAGACAGAAAGCAGAGAAGAGATAAATAATAATAATAATAATAATAATAATAATAATAGTAATAATAATAAAAATGCGCCCAGTCAATGGGCAAAACCAGAAGTTAGCAACATGGTCCATGCAGCTGCAACGCTGCATTTAAAATTCAGTTTACTCCTAGGAAGAGGGCTAATCCTGCCCCTGTAATTCCCTACAGCCAAAATGTACCCCCCTCCCTGAGTGACAGTGCAATGCAAAGACACTCGCACGCTTATCTTCCCCAACCAGATGGCCGACTTGGATCAATGCACACACGCCACGATCAATGGGAGCGATAAAGAATTAGGAAAACAGTGGTACATGCTCCCAGAAAGCTTGTACACTGCATAATTATTTTATGATTCTACACATGGCTACATGTGATACTGGAGTCAAGAAGGAAAAGGATAATTAGAGAGGCAGAAAGCACCCGTACTGCACTACACACTTTGTCAGTCAGCAGTTCCCACTCGGCTCAACTCGCCGCCCTTATCTCCTCTCCTGCCCCCCTTGCAAACGAATTTAGGGAATATGTAAAATATTAGGGGGAGGCGGCTTCTGGGTTAGCGGGACGGGATGCGGGAGATTATCGTGTCCTGTGATACGACAGCAAAAAAAGTTTTTGTGCCAGGGGTGGGGCGGGACTGTGCGAGCATCTCCGGGGGAGCGGAGCCCGGGGGTGGCATCCAGGGCACCCCGAACCCCCCCTGGGCTTTGCTGGGAGAGGGAAACATCCACATCCAGTCAATAAAATACAGCTGCACGCTTACTCGCTGGGTTTGGGGGGTTTTTCCCCCCTTCCCTTCCTCCCAAGAGTGATTTTGTGATTGGTTCCCTGTATCCAGCCTGTTTTGCCACCGCGGGGAAGGGAAGGGAAGGGAAGGGAAGGGAAGGGAAGGGAAGGGAAGGGAAGGGAAGGGAAGGGAAGGGAAGGGAAGGGAAGGGAAGGGAAGGGAAGGGAAGGGAAGGGAAGGGAAGGGAAGGGAAGGGAAGGGAAGGGAAGGGAAGGGAAGGGAAGGGAAGGGAAGGGAAGGGAAGGGAAGGGAAGGGAAGGGAAGGGAAGGGAAGGGAAGGGAAGGGAAGGGAAGGGAAAGCGCTGCCCCTCTCCACCCCCCCCGCACTGATCGGACGGCACAGAATAAATATCAAAGCTGGATGGTCACAGCAGCGAGCGTGGATGGCAAAGGGCACCATGAGCGGGATCAGGGAGCAGAACAATGCCAGGCGCGGCGCTGCCCTCGGTGGCAAGGCGGGCAGGGAGGAACCGCAGCTCCCCAAATAAATAAACCTCGTCACCGCCACCGCCACCTCCTCGTCCTGCCGGCACCGGTGCAACACCACCCTCTGATTGCTGCAGAGAGCTCGGAGGGGGCGAGGAGGTGGGAGGCACCTTCTCCCTGCCAGGGACACACGGACAGGACCGCCCTGCTGGCCATCGGGCTGCTGCCGGGACCTGGGGCGGTGGCATGGGGAGACAGGGGTGGGAAATCCCTAAAATGGACTGTGGAGGGTTCACTCACCAACCAGCCGAGGAGGAGGGGTGTGATGGAGAGCTGGAGCTCTGGGTGGAGTGGGGTGTCCAGTGTCCCTTCTGCAGGTGCCTTTCCTGCAGAGGTGTCACCTTTGGAGATCATGGTCCAGAGATACCTGCCCAGGTCCTTCTGCGGGGATATGGCAGAGAGGCTCTCCCTGCATCCCCTCATCCCTGTCCCAGCACAAACCAGGGCCAAACAGCATTTTTCAGTAAATAAACGAACAGACACTGCGCTGGTGAACTGGAAATGGCCATTTTAAACGTGAGGCTTTAAAATTGATGTCTCTCCTGCTGACATTTGACTTAAGACCTAAGCCCAGAGCCCTTCTCCTGACATGTGGAGCAAAACACCTCTGATGTGCTCTCCAAAAGTATGTCAAAGTCACCCCAAAAAGCATCTGCACTTTACTCATCTCCTCCCCTCAAACACTGCTCACTGGACAGGCGAAGACCCCGAACTGCAGCAGGTTCATGAGTAGAAACCACCAGTGTGGAGCTGTCTGTGAGGCTGGACAGCTGATCAGAGACTCCCCATGTGCAAAAAGTCACTCACTGAGCTGGTGGCTGCAGCTCCAGCCATGAGCACACACTTCTGCTGGTGGCATCTGTGAGGAGGGGGGTGAAGCTGACACTTAGAGATTCCTAATCAAGGTGTACTTGCTCAAGGGATCACCTTGATGGGGATTTATAAATCCTGGAGGATTTATGGTCCTGGAGAACTGTACGTGGGATTCCACCTGCTTTAAACCAGCCTGCCCTGATGGGCATGTCACCTTCACTGGTGTCACTGTCACAGCAGCATTGTTCCACCTGAGCAGGTGTGCATTGACCAAAGTCTTGGAGAGACAGATCTCTGGAAGAGGTGGACAGTGTGTAAATCAAGTGTCTGTTTCAACTTCTTAATCAAAACGTGTCTGTGAAAAAAATCCAACCAACTTTTTGGACAGATACAAAATTTTTGTTGCTGCTTCTCTTTGTTTTGAAACTTTACAGCTATGTGTGGAAAACCCCTATAATATGTCTTTTCTTTTAAAATTGCTATTTTTGGGTAGAAGTTTTACTAAAGACGTACCTCAAATTGAATATTTATCTTAGGAATTAAAAAAAAAAATCTCAGTTTCAATTCTCAAATTTTTTCCCTTTTTTGTGGTCAAATGATGACAGGCGCTCCAGATAGAAAACGGAATTGTTTCCAAATTTCTCATGAGAAATAATTGCCTCCACTAATCATTGTTTCCACTAAGAAAAGGTTCTTTAGTGACACAGGTTCTGCCTTTGGAGTTGGCATCATACTGGGTAACAGTGTAATTAGAAACAGAGAGATGTAATAACTCTCCAGGTTGGAACTGATCTGTGCGAGATCAGTTTTGCCTCACTTGGAGATGGACTATCCATTTCTGGAGTGCAGTTTAATTACTTCTGCAGTAGCAGGTGGTAAATTCTGCATCTCCCCTGAATGGCAAAGCTCCTCTTCTCCTCAGCCCAGTTCCCTGCACCTTTGCTAGGTCCATCCACTTCCTCGCTGGGTCTCTCTCTGATATTTTCCTGCTGTAATATCTTTGATGGACAATTTCCACCCTTTCTTGGGGTAAGAGAAGACCTGGAGCCACAGCTGCAGCCAAAGAAAGCACTTTGCCACTGAAAACAGGATTTTTTCCCAACCTTCTGTGTATTAGTCAGTCTTTCTAACACAGAATTAAATAACCTGACAGATGCCTGAAATTTTGGCAGCTGCTTTGGTTCCCTTAGGACGGGCAGGGGTGGCTAAAAGATGTGGGACACCTTGGCCATGTCTGCTGTTTCTCAGCCAAGCTGCTGCCAGAAGTTTTAAATATCATATAAATATCAAGGTGTTGTCTCTAGAATGTCTGCATTGTCACCTTTTTTAACACCTTTATGTTTTTTTCTTCTGGGGAGGCTGGTCCATGCCACTCATGGAGTAACTCGAAGTTCCCATGCCATGCTGGATCAAGAGTGGAAGTGCAAATGCCTGGCCTGTTGTGAGAGAGAGTTTGAAAACAACCTGGCATCAGCCCAAAAGCAATCCCAGCACAGAGCAGCTCATGAACCCACCCCTGCTGTGGATCCTCCCTGGGGTGGGAGCACGTCCAGCTTCATGAGGAAGTCCCCTGATAGGGAGCACCTCGGGGTGGCTGCTGTGAAGGGTTTCATGCAAACCTGCTCCACAGAGCCATGGAATCATAGAATCCCAGAATGGTTTGGGTTGGAAGGGAGCTTCAAGACCACCTGTTTCCAGCCCCCTGCCATAGGCAGGGACACCTTGGACTATCCCAGGTTGCTCCAAGCCCCATCCAACCCAGCCTGCAACAATTCCAGGGACAGGGCAGCCACAGCTTCTCTGGGCAACCTGTGTCAGGGTCTCATTCTCCTCACAGGCAGGAATTTCCTCTTAACATGACATGTAAATCTCTCCTCTGTCAGTTTAAAGTCCCCCAAATAAAAGACAAATCACTAGAAGGAGAATAACTCCCTGCAGACCAGTGCCCAGAACTTTTTTACAAAAGGGGAGCCGAGGTACCTTTTGGTGCTTCTCACAGCAAGTGCAAGGTGAGACATCACATTTCTGTGGGTGATAACACAAAACACTGATGGTGTTCCTAATGGCTTAGGAATTGCTGAAATGAAAGAAAAATATCATTTACTTCTTAACTATTGAGAGCAAATCAGACTTAAATTGTCCCAGCTGGAAGTAGGCTGGTAGAGAAGCAAGCAACAATTTTTTATGTCTTTTCTATACATTGGAGTTGTTTTTTTGTTTCTGTGGGGTTTGTTTGTTTTGTTTTGTTGGTTTTTTTTTTTTTTTTTTTTTTTTTTTTTTGTCTCTTGCAAAGCTAAGTAGCAAATTCTCTCTCTTCTCTTCTCTTCCATTATTTCCTACTTAATTTTAGGTTCCAGTTTTGGCCTTGAACAGTAACGCTGCTATCAGAGAGCAGTGCCTTGGACTCATGGAGGCTCTCAGAAAATATTGGTGCCATCTTCCATAAAACATTTTAAACACATGCTATTTGTTTTTAGTCTCCCTTCTGGTTTTACACCCTACAAAGAGGACATTTAATATGTACAATAGAATTAATAGGCATGCAATGTAAGCAGGACTTACATTCAAAATACACTTCCACAAAACAAAGGAGCAGCTGTGAAAATGTAGAGTCTGCCGAAAATTTTCTACTTGGGTATCACATTTGCTAAAAGATTTACTCTGCAAAGTTTTATCTAATTTCCCATTCATTCAATTAAGGAGAGAGATAAATTCCCAGATCCCAAGAGATTAGGGGAAACTATGTTTAGCTCCCCCTTGCCCTCGCCATCAAGCCCATGTTCAGTTTCACGATTATCGCTCTAAAGCTGGTGTTCACAGGCTCTGTGCTGCTGATAGAGGAGCACCTCCATCCTCCACCAAATCCAGAGGGATTTGAAAGTACTCAGGGTGGCACAGATCTCTCCAAGATCAGGAGGATCCAAACCACATGGGAAAAAAAAAAACCCCACCCCATTCAGCAAGGCTAGGGCAACTTAGTGAGGATTGGGTTTTGGGCAGGCTGGTCTAAGGGAAGGTGTCCCTGCCCATGGCAGGGGGGTTGGAACTTTGGAACTAGATGGTCTTTGAGATCCCTTTAGACCCAAACCATTTGAGGACTGTACAGTTCCATGAATGGTCTTTCAGTTTTTCTGGAAGGAATGGGCAAAGCTCATGGGTTACCAGAGTCGAACAGTTCAGAGCAAGAAGCAAACACCCACCAAAATCTCTCAGAAATTATTCACATGATTGAAAGCAGAGGAAAACAGATGAAGTTAAAATCAATCACTTTTCTCCTGGTATTTGTGCCCCATATCCTTTATCAATTTGCCTAAGCAAAGACAGCAATTATTTTTGAACAAGACCAGAAACACTTAGCAATGTTTTGCTGAAAATCAGTCCAGAATTCTGCTTTTAATCATTGGAGTAGCTATTTTCTGGAGTCAGCTATCCATTTAAAAGTATAGGTAGAAAGGTTGAACATGGAGACACTCATCCTGAAAACACTGAGCTCTGAGGGACATTCTTGGCCATCTTATGCATCAGGAGAAGGCACAGCTGAAGTGCTCCTGTGTCCCACCACACAGTCAGTGGCTGGGAGTTGTTGGCAGCACAAAGAAAGAGCTGTTCTTGCCTTATTGACTTTATGACCTAAATTTAACAATGATTCTGGGTTGCAAGAGTTTTTCCTGCTGTTTACACCTCCCGATCTTCTATGTATGATGGGGATGGACAATTCCAGCACCCCACAGACTAAAGGGAAATTGAATTTCCTGCAGTCCTGGTAGGCGAGGTGTCCTCAGGTCCTGTTGTTTCAAACACTAATGAGCAGCAGAAATGTAGAGCAGCAGCTCCCTTATGCATTCAAGGCAAAGCATTTGGCAGCAGGTTTGATGAGACCATTGCCTCTCACATTGATCTGCATTGTCTCAGGAAGTTCTTCTTTTCATCCCTAAACTTCTGCTCAGATTGAAAATTCTTTGAGGATAAAAAACCTCTTGTTGGTGAGGGTTTGTTTCCCTTTAAAAGCACAATAATCTGCAAACAGGCTGTAGCAACTCTGGTATTTCTCCTCCTGCTT
Source organism: Phylloscopus trochilus trochilus (assembly GCA_016584745.2). Lineage (NCBI taxonomy): Eukaryota > Metazoa > Chordata > Aves > Passeriformes > Phylloscopidae > Phylloscopus > Phylloscopus trochilus. The sequence goes on along the minus strand of WQNJ02000001.1, from coordinate 62,527,053 downwards.
CTGCACCTACCACCGTAATTGGAATTGAACCTCTCTTGATACCTTGATGAAGAATTAATTTCCAAAAGCATCCTCAGGTATGGAGAAGTTTGCAGATTTGAGCCTCAAATAGCAAACCTGGTTATTTGACAAGCACTAATACAAAGTATTAGTTCCTTCATGTTTCAAAGCAGGAGAACTTCAGGACACAAAACATACTTTCTTGGATTTTGATGTCTGTTTGTAAAAAAAAAAAAAAAATGGGGAAAACAAGGCAAGTGTTGGAAAATACTAAAGACATTATTCTAAATGTTACCAGAAATTTCTGATTAAACATTTGTGAACACACTGCCTGGCTTTAATAAGCTTAAAAACATCATCAGCAATTAACAGGCGAACCAGAATGATGCTGCACAGTCAAGCAAGGGTAATTGTGCTCATTATACTGCCAGAGATGCCGCTGATCAAAAAGGAAAACACTGCTCTCCCTGAAGTTCCTTCACAGTCTTTAGGTGGAATCAGCACTGAGTTCACAGGCACTAATCAGGCAAAGGGCTTCACACAGGAGCTGCTCACCAACCTGGGATGCCTCACACGCCACCAGCACTCACAGAAGGTCTCCCACTGGAGGTGTGTTTCTCTTTTCCCATGGCTGTCTGAGCATTTTTGGCCATTTCACCTGAAATAGCCACGTTTCTCCCTCAAGAAGCAGCATCAGCCTCTGGTCATTCTGCCTTGTGGAAGGCAAAGGCTGAGGGACAGCAGGGGGTATGGATATGTCTGCAAACTGCTTTTTAGAGGCAAAATATCCCTGTGAATTTACTAGGAAAGATGAATGTGGTGGAACCCCGTTACTACAAAAAGTGAAAAAAAAAGCTGATTATTTTTCTACAGTGACATAATTATAGTCACCCAAGAATGTGACAGAGGCAATGTCTGTAGGCAGAGGGTAAAAGCTCAGCTGACATAACTGGAAACAGGATGGACAAACCATTTTCACAACAAAAAAATATTGTTGTTTTTCTAAACTAAAACTGGCATTCTGAAGCTTGGCATTCCCACTGCTGTCTCTTTCCAGGATGGGACAAACTGGACCACCCTGAAAAGCTGCAACTCCCTCTACAGCCAAGGGTCACACGCACCCAGGCAGTGGTGGCTCTATAAAGGAATTGCTGGCTTTGTTTGGGCCTTGCTCTGCATATGAACAAGCACTTCACCCATTCCCCTCACCCCAGCCTCTCATTTCCATAATTACCTGCATTTATTGCTTGCTGTGAGTATGATGCATTTATTGCTTACTGTGAGTATGATGCATTTAATGCCTCAATTTATCCAGACGGGGCCTTGCAGCTGTAGGTGCTGTGCTGCACCTACAGGTTCCTTTAATGGATTGGTGCTTTCTTAGCCAGTGTAACCAAGCACCAGCTCCCTCCAGGGATACACAGCAACCTCTTCTCCCAGCCAGAAAACACTTGGTTGTGGCAATATTGCTTAGTGATATCTATTTTTTAAAGAAATGGGCACCAATAAGGTGCCTGCACCCACATTTTCAACAGAGAGAGACTCGTGGGCTTGAATTACAGCTCGTATTTCACCAACTCCCAGTGCCATGTCTTTTAAAGCTCTGCTTCTGAAAAATGTTTTCTTTGCCTCAGAGAAAAGGAAGATTCTCCTTGTGCAAAACTGATTTTTTTTAAAATTTATGGTGAGCCCTTTAGGTTTTTAAGCTTTGTGGGGGAAGTATTTTGCATGAGAACCACACGTGGAAATGTGCAATGCAGTTTTTGATATTTCACGAAGGTCCAGAGAGGAGACAGAAAAAAAAAAAAAAAAAAAAAAAGAAGAAAAAAAAAAAAAAAAAAGAGAGGGATCGCAACGAGGCTCGGCACCAAACTCAGTTCTGCATCTCAGCAATAATTCACCAACGTTAATTCCAACGAGGGCTCGCGTCAGCTCAGCCTGGACAGAGAAAAGTTCGAGGAAAAAGGCTCTCTGAGCTCTTTAAGCACAGAATTCCTCCTCTCAAAAGTCAGGAGGCAGCAATTAAACTCAGTTACGTGGGGGTGAAGGTGCCCTCCCCGTGCCCAGCTCCCAGACCACACACAAACCCGGTGACTCTCGGGGGGTGAGATGTGTCCTGTGTCCTGCTCCGGCCGGGTCACTCAGAGCCAGAAACTCTTTGAGGTTTTTGGCTCAAAGGTGCAGCCCTGTGAAAGCCTCAGGGAGACAATCCTGCCCCACGTTGGCTGTCCTGATGAGGCTGCCCCTTTTTGGGAGGACAGACCCAATTTGCACAGCCTCCTGGTCATTAGCATAGACCCATTTCAAGAGAGGTCTTTGAACACCAGTTGCCTCCAAATTCCATTACCTCTCTCCCTGCTGGGTTTTGTGCTTTAAGTATCAGGCAGGGGCTGGGAGAAGAAAAGAAAAAGAAAAAAAAAACCAAACCCAGTAAGTGAAATCCTAAGCCCAAATAATTAGATGTGTTGTGGTTAGTTCTCTAAACTCTTACTTATTGCTTTTTCTCCGTTTGACAGAATATAATCTGCCTTGCTTTTTTTTTTTTTTAATTTTTTTTTTCAGACTTGACACACAGGTCAGTTAATCCAGAGGTTCCTAAGTATGAATGAGGCAGAGAGAGAGAGAGGCAAACACCAACTTTTTATGTGTTTGTCACAGCACTTCATCTTTGTTTGCAGCCTCATCTGAGGTACAAGCAAATTTCAGAGCCATCCTTGCTTGCAGGTACTCTGAGAAAACTTCAGTTGGAGAGGGAAAAACAAGCAGGATGTCTTTGCTGTCTGGCAGATAAGCTTAAGGGTAACAATAATATCTCATCCTTTGAGAGGCAGGCTTGGGGTTGCTGGATAATTTTAAGAGGAAAACTGCTCGTAGAAAAATGCTGTGTGGACAGAGGAGAGTTTTAGCTCTACACTGAAAAGGTTGCAGATATTTTTTCTTTTTCATCTGGAGGTGAAGATCCAGCCCTGACCTGGCATGGGGGGCACTCATTTCTTTTGAAAATTAAATTGTGAGTGCAGGACAACTGAAGGAGCCCAGCTGGTTTGATTGCTCAAAGGTTTTTTGTTTCTTTGTGTTCAGAAGCAAGTATTTAAACTTGTTGTCTAGAAAATAGAAGGGAAAAAGGTTATTTCTGCTAAATATCCAACACTTTGGTGCACTCCACCATCATTACTCTCCACAAGTGAGAGTACCAGTAGTCAATGCCTGTAAAAATCTATTTGAAAGTGGGACATAGCAGCCAAAGCCAAGATGGGCTCCTCACATGGATTAAAGTTCTGCTGCTGTGGGATCTTTGGCCTAAATTCACTTTGATCAGGCCACAGCATGACCTACAACACGTGAACTCACTCTGGGGCTGCAAAAGCAGAACTGTTGGCACCTCACTCCTTTTCTTCCAGTGCAGTTGGCTGCATTGGTTGGGTTTTCTTCAGAAAGAGAATTCTTACCTGGAGTGATTTGGGTACAAGAGAAAGTGAGATTGAGAAATACACATGGACTAGAAAGGAGTGAGGTGTGTGGTGCTCACTTCTTCTCCAGGGAGCCAACTTTGCCCTGGCTTTCAGGGAAGTTTTATCCTCTGCAGGGGCCAGGAGTTGGACTCGATCTTGGTGTGTCCCTCCCAGCTCAGGACATTCTGTGATCTCTCACCCCAATTACACAGGGGCTCCATGGTTCAGAGAAGCAAAATCCTTGAGGACAGACCTTAGAGGTCCTCAAATGTTATTTTTTTTTCACCTTTTGCAAGGCTTATTAGATCTTGTCAACAAAGCAAGACTACAAACTGGATTTTAAATTGTCTGAAAAGCCACTTTGAAGGACAGCTGGGACAATGCAAGGTGACATTACCTGATGGCATTTCTTACTAGCTGCAGTATTCCAAAAGCTGATGGCTTTCCCCACAGTTCCCTCACGGTGCTGCAGTTTTCCTGCAAAATGACAAAATACTGCAGGGACAAGGTGAGGTCACCACTGGAGGAGACAGGACAGAGTCTGTGAGCTGGAAGGAAACAACAGAGGATATTACTGGCACATGCTGCTGTGGATGAGATTACTGTCAGGGAAGACTGAGCTGAATTGACACCTTCAACAAAAAAAAAAAAAAAAAGAGACAGTGTTACAGCTACACAGTCTTTGAAATCCCTTCCTGTGAGCAGCAGCATTACCTCTGCCTCGCTAAGACTCAGCTTCAATGAGCTCTTCTCCCTCCGTGAGGCTGTCCTGATGTGAGGGATGCAGCTCTGCGTGGTGGCAAATGGGAAAGGCTGTGTGTTATCTGAGCTGCTGGCACTCCAAGTGATGTTGCCTAATCAGGTTATCTTTGGCTTTCACAGAGAGGCTGAAAGAGGCCGGAGAGGAGCGGATCTATGGGAGACCCCACCAACAAAGGGTTTGGAGGCTCGGCTTTATTTAGGCCGTTTTAGGATTTCGTCCTGCAAGCCCTGACACCTGTTTGCCACCAAGCAGGCAAACCCACATGGTCTCCAGGATCAAAACCAGGTGATGGGGTCGTTAGTTGGTGTTTGGCTCAATCCAGAGCCTGCTTAGGAGTGGGAGCTCAGCCTGTGGGAGGCACTAAGCTGGGACTGATCTCCTATGAGGCGAGAGTTTTCCTTCATGTCCGTGGGATGGAAATGGCTTGGGCTGGATTAAGACAGCTTTGGGGGACAGGGAAGTAGGAGGGGTTTTTTACATCATCCAGAACTTCACTGTTCTTCACTGAACAGTGCCATTGCACTGCTCCCTGGGAGAAAAGACCAGCTGGGGGCTAGGGAATAAAAGTCATTTTGTTCCCCAAAACCCACAGATACGAAAAGCAGCTCTGCTAATTCAGTGCAACTTGAATTAAGGCTCCAGCAACAATGCTGTGTGGAGCCTGCTCTCTTTAGTGTTTTGACAGCCATTTTGCAACACACCTTGTGACCATGGCTCCTCAGGGTGTTAAAATCACCCACCAGGCTTTAGCCCTGCTTTTTCTTTTGGTGAGAGCTGCGAGCCCGGTTGGGGATCAGAATGTAATTCTGCAGATTACGTAGAAATGTCACCCTTCTCAGGGTGCTCAGGTGCACCTTTTCATGTCATTAGCAGTATCCACAAAATGCTGGCTGCTTTGAAAAGCATTCCCTACCTTAAAATAATAGAATTTCACCCAGGAATATGTAGATTTCAACAGTTCTCATCAACAAACTGTGAGCTTGCTAATAAGCACAAGAAGCATGATGGATGAGAAACAAGAGAAAACTCCAGCAAGTAAAAGTTGTGAGGATTCATCTTTTCGAACAGGGATTCATGTTTACAGTTCCCATGAGTATTACCAGGATATAAATCCCAACACATCAAGAGGGGAATATAACCCCTGGGGGGTTGGAATTAAAGGCATTCTGAGGGGTGCAGAGCCTCATCCTAAGACACAGAGTCACAGTGTGCATCTAAATCCCTGTACACTGGGATGTGGATGTGTTGGGATCACAGCAACAGCAGTGACGATGCAGCTTCTTCAGGGCTTTTGAAACAGGCTGGCACAGACACGTCTCCCCAAATTAGCCATTTAAAATTGCAGGTGGCTGCTGCTTTCAGTTTTCATCCACCCTGTAACCCTGGAGATGGTTTCACTAATACACCACTTCCCAAATGTTTAGACCCCAGGTGTGCAACAGTGTTCTTATTGATGAGATTTAAATTCTAATTTCTTTTTTTCGGTACTCCTTATGGTGGGAACAAAGATAACTGCATCGGGTCGTATCTTTCATTATCACACAATCTTTCTTTCTTCCTTGCATTATTGGTGATGGGTTTAATTTGTTTTACAGTGAATTTGCTGAGATTGTACATATATTTGTGTACAGGGTATGTCCTTACCTTGATCCAGGACAGCAGCTTGTCTATCCACTCATGTGTAAACACTGTCTCCATGTGCACACTTGCACCTGCAGCCATTATTTTATCAGTGAGTTTTAAACTGTATTATTAATTTGGGGGGGGATGTTCGTTTGTTTTGGTGGTTTTTTTGGTTGGATTTTATTTGTTTGTTTTCTTTTTTTTTTGTGGGGTGGTGGTTTTTTGTTCTTTTGTTTGTTTGTTTGTTTGGGGTTTTTTTTTGTACTGCTTGTCTACATAGCATCATAGAGTCATAAAATTGCTCAGGTTGGAAAAGCCCTCTAAGATCACCAAGTCCAAACTTTTCCCCCAGCACTGCCAAGGCCACCACTAAACCACATCCCCAAGTGCCACAACTACAATTCTTTTAAATACTTCATAAGTGAAGGAGTTGTTTTTTTTCTGTATGGAGAATTATGGAGATTCAGGAAGTTGTGCAAATTTTCCTTTAAGTTTTGCTCAGGTCTACCAACACTTAAAGGTTTTCATGTGAGAATCACAGGATGGAGTGCTGTGTCCTGTGCTATTCATATTCATCTGGGACTGACACAGCATTTGCCTCCACTTTAAAACATCTGAAGACTACAGACAAATAAATACAGCATGAATTAAATGTAGATTTATTGTCCACGATGTCCTTGCAACAAGCAGCAAAACAGAGAGTCCCCTTCTAAAAGGACTGCAGGATGGCAGACCAAAGCACAGCCCCCTGAAAAATGGAATAAATCCATCCCTAATCACTACCAAAGCCCTGAGTTTGCAGAGATATTTCCCTTATCAAGACCTGTGGCTGGAGTCACTGATATGGGTAATTTCCAGGTGTTTGCTCTCCAGGGAAAGGGGTCACCTAGGGGAAAACTGTCTCCTGGAGAACGAAGATCTGTGACCCAGCAACAAAATAAGTGTAGGGAAAGGTCTGCCTATACAGCAAAATGTTACAGCTATTATAATTCCAGGAAATGCCAGGGAGCTGGATTCACAGGACTCTCCCAGCTGTGTGTCCCTGTGTCTTACATAGCATCCCTCCACCTGTGCCTTTATGGAAATAGCCCCAAAGTGTGTTCAGGAAGAGAATGAGACTAGAAAAAGGCACTATCACTAATCAGCTTTGCTGAAATCAACACATGCTATATTCCAGAAAATAAAATATAAGCTATGGAATATTGTACTTTGATTTTTTTCTTCCTGTTTCTGAATGGGTTACTCTGCGAGTGATTTCTCTGTCATTTTTACTGCCAAGGAAAAGCCTGAATTTGCATTGTCCTCAAATAAGAACCTGCTGAGCAAAAATTTCCTGTATAACCCTTGAAACACTGCAGAGTGAGTTCACATTTTCTAATTTTTTATTTTTCCCCCAAGTACTAACACTGGAAACTTGGCCTTGGGAGTCCCACTCAGCCACTGCTGGCAGAGAAGCACTGCTGGGTGACATCTGTGCTCAGCCACTGCTGAGCTCAAATATTCACTTCCTAGCAGCAAGACATGCTTTAAACAGACAAACAAAACAAGGAAAAAGCCTTCAAAGTATTCTCTAATAGCTGTTGGAAGCAGAAGTGAATTTGCAAAAATTTGATTTAGTTTTTCAGCCACTCCTCCATTAAAAAAAAAAAAAAATCTCATCAAGTACCACATAATCTGAGCTCTGCACAGATTAGCTGGAATTGCAATGTGAAAAATGTCAGGCAGCAATTCTGGTCTAATTGTGGTTTGTAGCACCTGTCCAGACAGAGGATTTTAGATGGTGCTTTAATCTAAAGAAAACACTTGATAGAAACACTGATTTTGACACCTAAAGAGAGATGTATAAAGAAGCAGCACCTTGAAAACTCAGCCAGAGAAATTCTAGAAATAAGGTAAATATTATTATTACTGAAAGTAACTCCAGTGACAGACATTGAGCAGACTGGGGAACTGTCTAGCTCCTGAGGTCTTTAAATCAAGAATGGATATTTTGACATCACGGAATGGTGAACTTCACACTGATTCTAAGTTCATAGAAAGATCCAGTTTGGGATGCATGGTTCATCAACCTAAAGACCACCCAGATGGTGACTCTCTGAAATGATGACTCTCTGAAACCAATGGGGTGCACAGGGCTCTGCCACTGCCTCATGAGATGAACCAGTTTGTCTCACAGCTCTAAAGCTGGCATCAAAGATTGTTTAAGGACTAGACTTGTTTCAGGCTGAACCTGAAGCTCTAGGGAAGCTCTCTACACCAGAAGGACAGATGATATGTTGGGTAAGAAAAGCTTCAGCATTTCCTATAGAACCTGACAGCCCCATAAATATGTCTGTTTAAACATTAAGAATTTGTCCTAATAACACTTCTAAATAAATAAAACCATAAAAGCTTTCCATCACAGCTGACTCTTGCATGTATTCTAAATGTGAGGGAAAAAAAAAACCAACAACAAAACCACACAACAAACAAACAAACAAAAGAGGGGAGAAAAGGGAAGACTGCTATCCCCTGTTTGGATCCTACTGCATGCTCAAAAGTGAAGTAAAAAACCTGGTCATAAGGCAACAAAACATTTCCCACAGAGGACAAAAACCTATCTGTATTTTAGAAATGGTACAAACCTGCTGTGGGTGAGACTGCAAGTGTTGACATGAGTGTGTTAGGTTGAGGTTTAGAACATCATTATTTGCTCTTATTTACCAAATGTCTTACCCACCATATTATCTGCCTTTTCAGATGTGTACTGCTTTTGATTTTTAATTGGTCTTATTTACCAAATGTCTTACTCATTAGACTATCTTCTTTTTCAGATGTGTCCCCGCTTTGAATTCGCTCTGAGGAGAACCAACACATCAAACCAGTGACACACTGAGGCCTTCTCAGCATCCTGGTGCCTTTGAGAGTGTCCAGCACCTTGTTTGGTCACTCTGCTGGTTTCACAAATGGAGATTTTCTCCCTTCCTTGCTCTGTGATTCCACCTGGTCAATAGGTAGGGAGATTAATGAGGCACTGACCGTGATGGGGCTGAGCCAGAGACACAGAGACTCTGCTTCCTCCATGCTCTGCTGTCGTGCTGTCTTGGTTTGGAAAGACAGGTACCAGCCAGGCAAAGCTGGCATTTCCCTTAGAATGGGGAATGTAAACCCCTCACCCCCTCCAAATTATAATTTTGGAATTCAGGGCTTTCAGGCAAAGATTTGGGAATAGGAATAACAGTTCTTTACTAGGAATATTAACAAGACAAATGTAATAGAAAACAAAACCACTCAACCAAACAAGCAAACAAACAACAATCCTGGAAACCCTGACAGAGTCAGAGCTACAACCTGACACCCTGTTGGTCAGGGTGTTGGAAGCAGTCCCAAAGTGAGTCTTCCTGGAGTGGCAGATGTGGTTCTGGTGGAGTAGAGATGATCCTGTAGAACAAGGGTCCAGTGATGGTGAGATGGGGTCCAGTCTTCTTCCAGGAATTGGGTGAAGCTGGATACTTTCTGTGTTCCTGTGTCTCAGTTTTTATCCAGGTGGGAATGGTTGGCTCCCCTCACTGGGTGGAGCATCTCACAATAGGATGATGGAATGTGGATGTTCTACTTTGGGGATGTCTGCTTTTAGGGGTGTCTTAATGGCCCATCAGCAGCAGAGATCCCCCGGAGGGAGGATGGGTGGTGACAGAGATAACAAACACTGCCCCACCTGGTTTGGACAGCTGGCCCATTATCAGAAGGCATCCACCCCTCTCCCCCCAGTTACAAGAGATAAAGAAAAACATCTCCCCAACTGCTTTTTACAAATGAACTAGAATACACACCCCTGGCTTCACAACCCAGGAGACGTGTCTTTCTGAATGATCACCCTTTTAAAAGAATAACCAATTCAGCACCCGAAGTTGTTTGTAAAAATGCACTGCTTTTCTTCTCTCCCCTGTGGCAAACTGGTACCATGCACCAGATCTGTGAGGCATGGAGTCCACAGCAGAGCAACAGAAGCCCCTGGGGTCTTCAGTCACTCGCTGCTAAAAAAGTTTCTAATCTCCTACTGGAGGAGATGCTCACCAGAGGCTTTTTGTGGAGATGCTAAACCATGGTCCAAACAACCCAGGGAAGATGAGGGAGCCCATCACTGGCTGGAGTGTCAGGGGCTGTGTCTGGAGCTGGATAACCCTCAGCATCTCCACAGAAGCCCCTCATGATGTTCCCAAGCAATTCCCCTGCTTTGGGCAGAGCCAGCAATGCCCTCACAGGCACCCACCAGACTGGAACCCCAGAGTGTGGGCACAGCAGAGAGGGGCAAAGTCCCTTTTGTTGTGGGGTGTTACACATTTAATCTCAGCTTTCCAAGTGTTCTTCACCTCTCATGGATTTGAATTTGCAATTAGAGGTAAAAGATGGGCACAAAAATGCTAGTTAACTGCACAGTAGGTTGGAGGCTGAATTTTTTTGTCTCCTTGTGCAATGAAATCCATTTTTCACTGAATAAAACCCAGCTCTTTGCACTGACTGCCTAAGAACCCTCTAACACTTAGCCTAAAAAACATCTCCAAGGGATAGCTTGCCCTAGACCTTCTGGTAGCTGAAATTCCAGTCCACAAAGGATGAAGTTTTCTAGAAAGGATGAGATTTTTCTAAAGAACTGAGGTGCAGTCTTAAGGAAATTAAAAAAAAATATTTATAACAATTAAAATGCATAGAAATTATAAATAATTAAAATTATATAATTATTATATTGTTCAGAGTTTTTTCAGTGTGTTTGTATAGATCTCAATGCACTACAAGTCTTTCCATAGTTTCATATCTCTGGAACTAGCAAATTAATATTAGCAAAATATTTCATTTACTACTAATTTTAACATTAAATATTAGACATTAAATAATATTAAACAGTATTAAATACATTTAATAGTTAATTTATTATTAAATGGCTAATATTACTAAGATACTAATTTTAAAATATTACTGAAAATGTTATTTTTAATATCAACAAGTAAAACTAGCAATTTTTAATAAACATTAGTAATTCTTTAGTAAAATTTAGGAAATCTTAATATTACTAAATAAAACCCAGTAATTTTTAATATTATATTAAAAAACACTCTGCTACCCTGTGCAAGCCAATATTACCAACAGCACAGAAGAAAAGCAGTGGCAGCAAATACTAATAGTTTATCTTTTCTATATTTCCATATAGAAATTTTCAAATTTTCAATAATATATTGAAACAAAATTGAAATATTGCGGAAGAATTAAGAGTGGGACATTACTTTATGATTAATATGATTAAAGTGAGTTATTTATTGCAAAGTAACAGTACCTCTTATACAGTTTTTAGTTTTTATTACATGTTACAATGCTGTTTTGCAATTGGATATACTTTAAAAGCCCGCATTAGCTTTTTAGCTTGGATTGGTTAATGGGTTTTGCACATACAGCAGGTTTATGCAGGGGTTTTTTTGGCTTTTATCTGACTTTTATACTTTGAAGCTTGCTAGTATTTTTTTGGTTTTTTTGGATGTGACTTTTGTTATTTTTTGGGGGTTTTTTGCACGTGGCTTCATAGTTTTTGAATGGTTACAGGCTTTATTTATGTAGATAATTTGGATTTCTTCCATGCTCTTATTTTTTGAGGAACTTATTTTCTACAAAATATCTAGCAATATTTCAAATTAACTTCTTTCACCAAAAAAAATTTGCTTCATTTACAGCCTGGGACAGGCAGGCTGAATTTGCCCTGGTGCTGTTCCATCTCCTGAAGACATCCTTAGCTCGTGACAAACACCGTGATGAAAACTGATGGCTTGAGGTGCAAACTTTGACCCACAGCAACAGCCCAGCCAGGGAAAATCCCGACCAAAAAACCTTGCTGACAATGAGCAAGGAGGGACTGACATTCCAAGGAGGAACAAACCTTCCTGACAACGAGCAAGGAGGGAGCAACATTCTAGGGAGGAACAAACCTTCCTGAACATGAACAAGGAGGGAGTGACATTCCAGGGAGGAACAAACCTTCCTGAACATGAACAAGGAGGGAGTGACATTCTAGGGAGGAACAAACCTTCCTGAACATGAACAAGGAGGGAGTGACATTCTAGAGAGGAACAAACCTTCCTGACAACGAGCAAGGAGGTAGCAACATTCCAGGGAGGAACTCACGCTCGGGGCTGACAGATCAGCCAGAGATTTAAAAAGCAGAGAGTGAATTTTTAATGACCTGGAATGCTCTGGGAAGATGCACCTGGTGTAGGCAGTGAGAAATCCTCAGTAAGGAATGCCAACCTGGCAGGGTCCAAAACGCCCATGGAGCTCTGATGAAGAGAAGAAACATTAAGTGATGTTGCAGTGCTCCTTCGTTGAGTATGTTAATTTTAGTCATGTCTTGGGCGAACTTGAGAAGGAAAGCTTTGGTTGAGCTGCTGTGTGTGTTCTGAACTTTTTTCCTGGAAGAACGGTTTCTGCTCAGTTGTCCTCTCCAACCCCTCTTGCCTTGACACCATAGAATCCCACAATGGTTTGGGTTGGAAGGAGCCTTAGAGTCCATCCCATTCCACCCCCTGCCATGGGCAGGGACACCTTTCACTATCCCAGGTTACCCCAAGCCCATCCAACCTGGCCTCCAGCACCCTCAGAGCTGTGTGAATTCCCCTCAGAATTTAGACCCTTAGTGCCATCTATCAATACCACCAGTGCAGGGCCTGACCTCAGATCCCATCCCCTTAATTCCACAAAGTGCGACTTAAGCAGGTGCCTGATAGAAAAAGGAGAGGAACAAGGACTGTGTTTCCCTCAGCAGATTCAGAAGTTGCACCTCAAGGAGCCACAGCTCTGCTGGACTTTTTTTTTTCCCATTAATGTGCCTTTCCTTACCAGGAACTTGAACGGGATTTCCTGCACCCATTGAGCCACTTGCTGGAATCCTTCACCCAAAGGCAGGAAGATGGCAATTTTTTAAAGCTGGGAATCAGAAGGAGCCCATCTGGCCTACAGCAGAACCAATGAAAAATTCCCTGGCTTGGCATCCAGAGTCCTCATCCATCCCTGCCAAATCAGATCCCACACATCCATCTCATTTAAAGAGGATGCCTCAACTCACATTTTAATCTTACTTTTCTAAAAATCCAGCTCAGAGCAGAAGCTGAAGGTGTTTTGTAGGGCTGAGGACTGATGGTCTTATAACAATCAAAAGCACCGGGACCCCAACACCTCAGAGAAGGCAGCACTGACCTGCCCAAGAGCTCTAGGTAGATTATAAAGGTTTCTTGTGGACATTTGACCATGAAGGTGCTTGGCTTTTCTTCCCACTACCAGCTTCTTCTCTAAGCCCTAGCATTTATTGAACTATCTTTTCTTACAAGGAATGAAAAAGAAAAAGGAAAAAAAAAAAGGAAAAGAGGAAAAATTGTACAAAAAAAATAAATCCTTCTTTTGTTCTGGATAAAACTAGGTCAGCGTTTTCCATCCCCACTGTCAGTTTTCTGCAGTGTGTTTCAAACAAAGCATCATCATTCCAGCAAAAGGTATTTATAAAGTGAGCTTTGACAAAACAATTGTGGTTTGTTGTTTTTTGTGGTTGGTTGTTTTTTTTTTTCCCCCCAGAAAGGCTTTGGCATCTGTCACTGCCAGGAAAGATTTAAGATCTAGGTAGAATTTTCATCTCTCAGAATAACTTGGCCTATATTGACTGGAACTAATAGATCTGATGTTTTAAAACCCCTTGTGCAGGAAAGCACTGTAAATTGCAGCTGTTTAGAAATTTCCCTCCTTCATGGATAATTTACAATGGGAGAAGTATAAATGTTTCCAGGATTTATTTTCACCTGGCACCCCCACAACCCCCCCAGTTCTTTTGACTCAGAGACAAGAATATAGTACACAAGGAAGCTGGAAGATGCCAAAAATAGTACCCCATGGGATAAGGAGGATGCCAAGAACACAGACTACTGTGGACAGGGGGCATGACAGAGGTTTTGCTCAAATAAAAGAGAGACAATTTTCAGCAAAAATAGTTAAAAAGGCTTTTTTTTTTTTTTCCATTTCTGCTTAATTTTCAACCAAGTGGTAAACCCAGACCCTCTTCCACCCACATTTCAGTGCAATTAGTCACAGGAAATAAAAAAAAAAAGGTAAGAAGTGACACTTGGAATTTAAAAATAAAAAGATCAGTAATTTTGTTGCCATTTTTTTCAACATGCACATAACCAGGGCTAGTTAAGGTTTATCAAGCACACACAGAATATTCACTCCAGAGCGTTTACTCTGTTGTGGAGACACCCGACCCACTGCAAAGGCAATGTCTCCACTTACCCCACTCTTCCCTCTTCATTAGCAATTTGCTGTGACTCCAGGAGTCTCAGAGCTGGAGAATGAAACCTGTTCAATGAAAGAGGATTTGGAAGTATAAGGTGCAGCTTGGCATAAGTTCTCCAGTCAGAGAAACATCACGCCATGAAAACAAATATATGAGAGAACCATCCACCTTTGATACATAAAAGAAGCACAGAAGATTTTGATCAGGGACAGAGAAAACAAGAAAAGGACTGAGAAGCCCAGAGCCCACTTGGAGCCTGATGTCTCATTAATAAAACTGGGATACAGGACTGAACAGCAAGATGGGAAGCACTGGAAAGCAGAGATGTGCACAAGGGATGAGCACAGGAAAAACAGGAGATGGATGAAAGATCAAAGGGCTGAAGTCGAGGGGTTTGTCTGTGGAACCTCAGTGAGGGCATCACCATCAGGCCTGTGTTTTCACTGAGGTTCTTGGGCAGACTCAGAGGAGATGGAGAGAGGGAGAGGACACGCAGAGGGAATTTCAGAACATCCCACAGCTCTGGAGAGCAGGCTGGGGGCAAGACAGGACTATGAACTAGTTAAGCCCAAAAACTTCAAGTGATCTGTCCTAAGCCAAACCTGCCACCAGAAAGCATTCCTGCAGGTCTCTAATAGCTCAGCACTGCTCACAGCAGCCATGGCACATCCAGCAGAAGAGAGGCAGTCAGTAAATCAATATTGTGTCAAACCCCAAAGGCCACCTGAGTCTGATTCACCTGAAAAACACAGTTCCCATGTCTACAAACACAGCCAAATTCTTTACAGGAAAAGAAGTCTTTGCTTCCCTGGGTGTTGTGAACAAGTAAATAAGTCTAACAAAATCCAGACACAATTTGGCAGGATATAACACTTGTTGGAGATAATCCTACCTGCTGAAATTTCCTTTTAACCTCAGTGAAGACTCTGGTAGATGCTAAGTATAATCAGGACAGAAACCAATTCTCTCCCACTGGAAAGCAGAGTGAACAGACTTCAAAATATTTTTTCTTTCATGTCACATCAGCAAAGGAAAACTTCTAGAAATAGTTACTTTGTGCTTTTTCTCCTGAACAGTTTACCTGGGTGATTTTGGCTGTGATAGGTTCCCCAGAGTAATAACATCACCCTTAATAATACATAACCTTAAACATATACATAACCTTGAGAGCATTAAATTCAGTGTTCTTGGGAACACTGTATGATTCTTGGGGTGTCTTGTGCAGGTCCAGGAGCTGGACTCAATGATCTTTTTGGGTCCCTTCCAGCTCAGGATATTCTGTGACTCCATGATTCTATGAATTCATCCCAAACGTTTCAGGTAATGGAGAAACAGGGGGTTCCAAAGCAGGGGGATTGCAGATTCCCACAGCAGGAGTTGGTCTGATTTCTTCTGAATCCATGGTGGGCTGGGAAGGACCACAGGCAAAGCTGTTGTTGATACTTCTTGTCAGTTAAAATCCCTTCTCTACAACTTCTGCCTCAACACCCAGCTTGAAAATGGCTCTCAAGTATTACAGGATGGGGATGACCGTTGTGATCATCTGAAGATGCACACAGAGAGTCCCAAGACCCCACAAAACATTTAGTGGAAATGCCCATTATGTTATATGAAGTGTTTATTCAACATCAATTAAAGGTCTGATCATGCACTAATTGCCAATTTTGTTGCAAACGAGTTCCCTGATGATTAAAGGACTGATAGTTCTGTTATTAATTATCATTTCTAGCATGGAAGGCTGCAGTGTGATTCCCTCTGCAGAGGTAGGTGCCATCTATACGCTCCTGAAGAAGCATCCCTGGCCTTGGAAAACTTAGAAATCTAAACAGACAGTGCAGACAAAAGAACTACCATTATCTTCCTTTTCCAGATGGGGAACTGAGGCACAGAGAGATTAAGTGACTTGCCAACATCTGTGGAAGAATGGAGGATTAAACCTTGATCTCCTGAGTCCAAGTCTGGTGTTCAGTCACCGGACCAGCCTTCCTGCTCCTGCTAATGTGTTATTACTCTCATCTGCTCAGTGGTTTTTCCTACCCACTCCTACCTAATCCCTTTTCAAGGTAGCCCTTGAGGGAATGTTACTTATGTGGGTCAGGGCTGGATGCAGCCATGCCAGAGAAGGACACACTCTTTTTGTCCCATCGGCACCACTGGCCCAGATGGCAGGTGCCATTACTGGGTGGCATCGCAGGAACAAGGACTTACAAAGTCATTTCTACTTCCAGGCAGGAAAACCTGCCATGAAATCTCTGGGCAGCAGGGAAAGAGGAAGCTGATTGCCATGGCTCTGGCTGTATCTGCAGTTCCCATCCTAAGGAAGCCAAAGAGCGTGTTCATGTAGGAAAAAGGGTTGTGAGATAAGAAGAAAAACATCCTGAAAGATGAATATTTGGATCTCTGGACTCTATCAGTATTTATTTCTTGGGCTGCAATACCACCTGCAGGCCCCAGACCAGGGCTGGACGCTGCAGAGAAAAGAAGGTCTTACAACCAAAGGGGGCAGGTCCCAGCCCTCAGGCTCCATGGGAGCCTTCCTGATGGATGGGGAGGGTTGGGATGATGCCCTGCACACACCACTGGACACACACACCCCTCAAGCTGCATTGTCCAAACCGGACCCCTCAAAAAAAAAAAAAAAAAAAATCCCTGTATGGTGGAGGAGGCCTGCAAAGAAAACCATTCTGAAAACAACCTTAGAGGCGAAACGCTGCGGGTCTTCCCGAATAACCAGGTAACGGGAATTTCCCTGTTTGCCAGAGGTCAGGGCTTTGTGCTCCGCTGAGAGGGGCTGCCCCACTCCCCCCAGCCCGTGTCCCGAGGGGGGTGAGGGCGGGGGGTGTCACCGCCAGGCCCTCTCCTCAATGCCTGTCACCCCGATTGCGGTGGGCCAGAGATCACAGGCGGGCGGCGGGATCCGCTCAGGAGGCATCAGATGGCGTCGGAGCAAGGGTAATCCAGTTATTTTTAGAGAAGTTTTTCCACTCGGAGATCATACACACTGCAGATCACAGAGACACATGCAAGCATGAAATTTCATTTTTGAGAATTCTTTTCCCGGGGCTTGCCTGTAAAGTGGCAGTGAATGGGAAAAGCTACAATCATGACAAGACAATTACAGAGGGTTTTTTTTTGCTAAGCATGAAACTTAGGGGGAAAAAAAGAGAAGTGTTTAGGGAAAGGGAGAAAGATAAAAAAGCAGCTCAAAAGAAAAGTAATTTTTGTCCACTTGTCTTGTTCCACTGAAGCAGAATTAGACATCATGTCACGTAAGCGATTTTAAAATAAAAATTGGCTTTAAAGTACCTGAGAAAAATAAGCAAATGCTTGAGTTTGAACTGCTTTTCCTGGTTTGGCTCTTCTAGTGACACAATGTGTATGCAAATGGGGAAACAGCCAGCATCTTCCTAAATGCTGCAAAACACACACACTCTTGTGCTTTTAGCATGAAAGGACTGGGAGACGTACATTAGGATTTGTGGGATAATGGCGAGAAAGCAGGAGTGATAATTTTGATGCTCTTTTCTTTAAAAAAAAAAAAAAAAAAAGAGTAAAAAACCCAGAAAACTGCGAGTGGTTTTTCCTCTTCTTGGCAAAGCCCCGCCAGGAAAGAGCTAGCATGGAAAATGGATCCCCTCTCATCTTCTGGAGAGGCAATTCCTCCCCTTCCAGCCTGGGTTCACCGACATGGCTGTGTGGGGGAGCTCAGACGCCGCGTGTCTGAGCCCTGCTTAGCCTGTGGATAAACACAGAGGTTGGCTTCTACAACGGGCAGCCACGGAAAACTTCTTAAGGAGCAAGTATTCGCTGCAAAATGAGTAACAATCCCTCCTCCAGAAACGCTAAGACAGAACCAATTTGGTGCTGGCGAGAAATGCGCGATCGCCGCCGCCATGGCGGTCACAGAGCTGGGAATTTAACTCTGGGGGAGGTTTCTAACTTGGTTCTCATTAAATCAAGTCCCTTCTTGAAGCAGGCATCTTCTGATGCAGCCACAACTGCCAAAAGGTTGCCACAGCTGCCCTATTCATCACTGCAGCATCCCAGGGGCTTCAAGTAAGAAATAGAGATCCTGGTAAAAAAAAACAACAACAAAACAACAACTCATTGATTCACAACAGAGGGAATCAAGACATTTAAAAATTGCTCTGAAACTTCTCAGCTGTCCTTATCCAAGAGGCAGGTGGTTTAGCACAGATCACCTAGGAGGAAAATGTCATAAAGCAGAAAGTCCAAGAGGGTTTACCTTGATTTTGTAGCATTGCAGCACCTCTTTGGGTCTCTCATCCCCCCATCAGGCAACGCTCAGCTGCACTCTAAGGTGGGAGCGACACGCTCAGCTCCTCCAGGTCTAGAGACAACACAACAAAATAATTTGTCAAATTGTCAAAACTCAACAGACAGGGTAGAGGAGCAGACTGGGGAAATTTGGATAGACTGTGCCTTCACCCAGTCCTAATCTCACCACTGGAGGCTGTAAACATGATGGGTAAAGTGACAGTCTGGCTACAAATCTGTCTGGCAGCTTCATTAGACATCTTTCGCCTGACTGATTAAACTGCATTTAAGACCCACTTTCATTTTTTCAAGTCTTTTGTTTAAATTAAAAGGTCATGTTTTCGAGCGAGTGATCCGCTGCCCTCTCCAGTCTCCTGCCACAATACAGTTACATTACTACGAGTGTTGCACAAAGCGCTCTGAATAAGATCCACAGACACCAACAAATGTCGCAGCCAGCGGAGGCTACAGAAAGGGGTTTTTGTCTCTTCGTTATGTGCCACAGCAGGGAAACGAGCTTGAAAAGTCCCCCAGCCTCAAACTTGGACTATTTCTGCTGTGCACTGGAGGGCTTGCAAAAAAGCACTCGCTACTTTTGCAGATTTATTCAAGCAGCAAAGCAGGTTTACCCGGCGCCTCTCGCTCCACCTCGGTTTTGCTGCTGCTTTGCCACTCGTGAGCTGAAAGAGATTTTTTTGGTGGTTAGAACAAAAAAAAAAGAAAAAAAAAAAAAAAAAAAAAAAAAAAAAAAAAGAAGACTCAGGACCTGGAATTTGGGGTCTAATGCTGCCAAGTGCTGAGTGCCATCTGTTCCCACTGGCTCCAGAGCTCCCAGGATGGGGCCCCGGCACGGCGGAGCCTGACGGAGCAGGGCAGCTCTCCAGAAGATGTAACTCAGCATCTTGGGAGCGCTCCCAGTTTACACCTCAGAGTGTCTGGCCTGCAGACAGACCACACTTAACCTGTCACCCCGCAGCCAAGTGCTTCCCTCAGCTCCCAGAAAACAGCACTCCAAACTGGGAGAGATGTCCTGGCTGTGTTTGAGGTTTTGGTGTGCTTTGTTTCTCACTAAATCCACGTAGGGACTCCCCTTTTATCAGTGTTGGTCTCTTCTCGCAAGTAACAAGTGATAGGATGAGAGGAAACTGCCTCAAATTGTGCCAGGGGAGGCTTAGATTGGATATGAGTAAGAATTTCTTCATCTAAAATGTTGTCAAGCACTGGCACAGGAGGAAGGAATTTAGAAATCATGTGACATGGCACTTGGGGACATGGGTTAGTGGTGGCTTTGGCATTGGTTGGACTCAATGGTCTCAAATTCCTTTTCCAAAGTGAAGGATTCTCTGATTATCTGTGCTGGGAGGTGGTGGTGCACTGAGCACTGCACTTTCTGATGGCACACTGATGACAGTCTAACCAAGTCCCCCAACCTCAGTTGCACCATCCCAAAGGTTTTTGCTGGATGGAGAGAGCACAGAGATGAATTGGAGGGTCAAAGCATGGAGGAGGAGAGTGAGGGCTGAGTTGTCTGCTCCTCTCAGGTGAAAAGGAGAAATCAAGGGAGTTGAACAAAAGGAATAAAAACAAGACACTGGGTCGCTGCCCCTGAGGAGTCCTTGTTTCCTGCTGAGAAGTTCAACTCCAGCACGAAGGGGTCAGCTCAGTGCCTTGCACAAGGGCCCACTTTTCACCAAGGGGATGTAAAAGCTGACTAATTTTCACTAAATAAAATGAGCCTTTGACAAGTGCTCTGCTACAGAGGTCTGTACTTTGACTTGCTGTGACCTGTTGTATTCCCTAAACTGCAATTCTCTTAATTGAGAACATTATAAATGCGACTTAATAAACTGAACCAGAGCTTGGGTTGCAATATCCAACATGTCTCATCCCTTTTGACTCAACAGTTTTTTTTTATAAAGCACACTGCATTGAAAATTTGGTTGTACACAGAATTATATTTAGTAGAGGGACACTTCCCTTCTTTTTCAGGTCCAGTTAGACCTGAAGTTAGAAGTGGTGGTGACATCAGAATCTCCCAGAAACAGCTTTTCTATTGGACTGCAGTGGGATTCAGTCTCTAACAAGCACAAGTACATAGTGACACTGCAAAAACAACCCTGCTGTCTACTTATTGCCAGGATCAATAGCTGGTTAGCTAAAACATCTACATTATTACTCTAAAATCAAACTGCCTTTTCTGACCCACTGGCACAGAAGTTGCTGAAATCCTGCAGTGTAACATTTGCTTTAGGACTACATTTCTCTAATTGATGTGCCCAAGATCCACCCCCAGGTATTGACAGGAGAAGAGACCCTGTAGCATTTAAAAGCAAATCCTTGACATTTCTGTCTCAAGCAGAAAGTCCAATTATTCTCCTTTTGCTCTGTTCCCCAGTCAGAAATTTGAAAGGCAGAAAAAAATCCAGAGTACACAGTAAAATTTTCCACGTTGTATGGATTGCTGTAAGAGCACCAGTAAGTAAGAATATTTTGGATACCAACAGGGCTAAAGCAGTGTTTAAGGCTTGTTTCTGTAAGGCCAGAGGGCATTTTGCTGTTGAATGCTCATTTATAAAATGTGAAATAAGGTAATTTTTTCTTTCCCAAAACCTAAGAGAAACGGTTCTGAATGTCCCCTTTTCTTTCCTTCACGCAAGCTGAGTTTTTTTCACAACTAGCTGACTATGAATAGGCACAACAATTCCAGTAAGCCATCCATTTCCACTGCCAACAATTATATCAGTTATCCAGGCCCTTATGTGTAACTTAATACCTACTTTCATAAAGCGAGAGATGAAAAGAACAACTACAATAAGATGCAGTTAATTATGGAGATGTTTAGAAACAGTCTAATGAATAATAAACAACGTTTTATTCCCCCCCCGGTCTACGACACAGTGGCAAATAATTAAGAATCAAAAGAATTCAAAGTATTAGGTAACAATCAGAAAACTTGTGCAAGATTTTTTTTTTTCCGCTCGAGTTTAATTGGTTCATTGTTCCCATGAACTATAAACCACGGGGTTGATAGCGGTGCTAAAGTTTGCCTCTATAAAGGAAGATTAACATATTCGGGAACTTTACCCTAATCCTTGTTTTGCGTTAACTCAAGCAGATTGGATTAGTAATTCTTACCTACCACCCACTAGAAGAAAACGGGTTTCTTTTCTCAGACAACTGCCTGCATTGTACCTCCGTGTGCATTATCTGCACTGAAAGCGTTCTGCAGAAAGAAAATGATGTGAAGTGAAAGGGAAAAGAGTTTTACACTGCGATGGCAAGGAACAATCGCTGACGTGGCAGAGCCTGAACTCTGCTGAAAGGTTAGACCTGTTCCTGCCCAGCTCATGTGCTGCTATTTCAGGCAAAATGAGAATAAGCCTTCCCCTGAACTTCTAATTCAGGAAAATAATGAAAACTAAGGAGAGCTGATTTACAGGATCTGATTTGGAGGCTGTTGGGGTGAGCTTGGAGCAGCCCAGAGAGGGAGCGGAGCTGGTTTAGTGGTCGGGCTCTGCTGAGTGTGTCTGCTGAGGATGGCATTGCAAACCCACTGGGTTCCCAAGTGCCCAGCTCAGGCAGGAGGGGGGCAGCTGCTGTGGGAATCATCCCATCCTGGTAGTCTTCCCTGTGCACGCAGACCAACCACAAGTACATCTACAACAAATATGGAAATATCCCACTGCAGAGTTAGATCCTGCACGTCTCCCATCCTGCTGATATTCCAATTTCACTAATCAGAATCAAAGAATCAGAGTGGTTTGGGTTGGAAGGAACCTTAAAGTTCATTCAATTCCAACCCCTGTCACGGGCAGGGACACCTCCCACTATCCCAGGTTGCTCCAAGCCCCATCCAACCTGGCCTTGGACACTTCCAGGGATCCAGAGGCAGCCACAGCTTCTCTGGGCACCCTGTGCCAGGGCCTCACCACACTCACAGGGAAGAATTTCTTCCCAGCAACCCATCTAATCCTGCCCTCTGCCAGTTTAATTGCCTGAACAAAGTCCTACTTGTTCTGAACTCAGTGCCACATTTTCACCTCAGGAAAGAAATTGCTGTTACTTGTTCTGGCTGCAGTTTCTTTGCTCCCATTTTTTTCTCTTTCAGAGGCTGTAGTCCAGACCCTCCTACTCTGTCTCCATATGCAACAACTATTCCTTTGCTCCAACAGGAGCACAACAAGATCCCAGTGAGAGAGAAACCCTAACACTGACATGATGGCCAGCAGAAGGACTTTAAATCGTACAGGTTTTCGTGAACCTTTTAAATCCCAAGCATCTCCCAGGTGCTTCTCTGGGGAAAATCATCTTCTTAAATATATGAATAAACTTAGCCAGACTATTTCCATTACCCATCAACAACTTGTGCCAGGAAATTTAAGCACTCCTGGAATAAGCAGAATCAAACTCTTTGCACAGTATTTATGAGCAATATGTCACCCCAGGTGAACACAGGAGCTCCATGGATCACATGCACACAATAAATGAACCAAAACATGCAGGGTCATGGAAGAGCCCAACACAAGTGATGGTTCCTGTCCAGGATCCATTCAAGCACAGAACTGTAAAACTCCCACAAAATGTGGCAGCAGCACTTTGAAAGAAATGCCAAGGTGTACAGAAAGGCAACTCTTTGCTGTCTTTTTGGTGCTGGTGGCTTCTGCACCTCACCAGAGCCGATGATTTTCCCATAACCATGGCCAAAAAATCAATTCATATTTGGGTGGTTCCTCTCTTTTTTATTTTAAACAGTGATTGTAACTTGGAACAGCTTAAAAGCATTCAGTTGCCAAGGCAATAAGAAGTAAAGAGTTATCAAACATATGTGCTCTAAACATTGAAAAATATTTAGCACACAAGCACAACTACAGTGATTAGCTTTGTGTTAAACTACAGGGAGCAACAACAGGGATTTTGGGGGCAAAAAGCAATTCCACCTGTTAGCTGTATGCCAAGGAGACAGCTGGCTAAAGTATGGCCCATTTTAACCTGGATTTCTGATTGGACCTCAGTAGTTATCTATAAACCCCATTGACTCAGTAGTTGTCAATAAAACCCATTTACTCCTGCTCATTAGCAGACAGGGATATTAATTAACTCTGCAGCTAGGAATGAAAGAGAGCTCCCTGAAGAAACTCCAGGTATTTCCCTATCCTTCCAGCCCAGTGTTTGGAGACAGCAAGAACACCCCAGTGTGCCCCAAGGGTCCCACAGAAGTTGAAACACTCCAGTGCATTTCCCATGGGAAGTCTGGGGGTTTTTCATATCCATGAACCACCTGTGAACTTTGCACTGCTACCCCTTGAAACCTTTTCCTTCCTGGGAAAAAGGAATACTGCTTCTGCCATATCAATTAATGCAAAATGATGAGTGGATCAATAAATTTATCAGATGTTTCATAGTGTCTGCTGTGAGAGCTGCTGGTAAGAATTTTTCACCTTCTTCCTTTCTCATGGTTTTCCACCAAGCTGTGCCAAACACGCTGCATATCGCTTACTGTTTGGGATTTTATGAAGGGAAAAAGAAAATAAATCGAGCCTCCAAGTACTAATTTCAAACTGTTGTAGTGAACTCTCCCTTTTTTTATTACATAATAGGGCCTTTTGTCCTCAGTTTTCCATCTGTTTGGTAAGCATTTTTCACTTGAAGACTCAATTAGGACAAAAAAACCCCACACAATCATTCAATTCAAAAATTAATTTGGAGATCAAGGGACTGACTTAGGCCTATACCAGTGACTAAAAGCGATTCAGGCTTTGTCACATGATCCAAGAGAACTGAGCAACAACAGTTTAGCTGCTTTAATCCTGCTTAATTTGAGTGCAAAGAAATTCACATGTGCTACTAAGAACATTTTGGGAGTACACTGTGTCCATTTTTCTGGGTCCCCACGTCCAAAGACTGCGTTTCATTGAGAGCTCATGACATCCTTGATTAGCAACCCCCGTGCAGACAAACGAGAAGCACACGAATTTGCAGAGGTGGAGAGAAAACTGCTCAGAAAATATCCTGCTGAGGAAGAGGTGCTTTCAGACAACACATTTTTAAAAGCAGGACTGACAGCAAAACCAGCACCTTTTAGGGGTTTTGGCAGGGAGGCAGGTCCCAGGGGCTGCTTAAAAGACGTATGCCATCAGTAATCCAAAAAATATATGGAAAGAAATAATAAAAAATATGTCAGGGGTGGGCTTTGAAATACATAATTGTTTGAAATACATGACTCGTTTTATAACTTCTTTGCATATTTTGCACAGGCCGTTGGGTCATTAGCAGAGAAATGCTGCTCTCTCGCCACCTGGCACGAGTGTGTGACCCCAGGGCCAAGCCACGGGGTGTCAGCCCACCAGAAGCTTGGCTACAGCCTGTCCTAATGGGGACAGCCAAGGAAACTTTCATTAGAGGAAGAAAAACTTGCAAAAATCCCATCCGGCAAACACGCGCCCGCACACGTACCCTCTCCCTCTCCCTCTCCCTCTCCCTCTCCCTCTCCCTCTCCCTCTCCCTCTCCCTCTCCCTCTCCCTCTCCCTCTCCCTCTCTAATGCCTTGTGTGCATTTGCTGCATTTGGAAGAACTTAATTAAAGCCAGTTGAGAAATTTCCAAGGGGAAAAAAAAACAAACCCAAAAGCGATCCCTTACATGTGCTGTGAAATGTGAAATGTGAAATGTGAAATGTGAAATGTGCTGTGATTGTTATGGGTTCACCATTCCTCTCCCCCTGGACTGATCTCATCATGAGACAACAAAATCTGAGAGATCAAAATGCTGAAATGGGCTGTGTTTGCTTCCCATCCTCCCTTCAGCAAGAGAAGTGAAGGGGCTTGAACTCTTTCGTCCAAGCAAGGAACCTTCCCTGAGAGAAACATCATTCCAGTTCCTTAAGGGGCTCCAAGAGAGCTGGAGAGTGACTTTGGACAAGGGCATGGAGTGACAGGACACAGGGAATGGCTTCCCACTGCCAGAGGGCAGGGTGAGATGGGACACTGGGAAGAAATTCTTGACTGTGAGAGTGGGGAGGTCCTAGTACAGGGTGTCCAGAGAAGCTGTGGCTGCCCCTGGATCCCTGGAAGTCTCCAAGGCCAGTTTGGATAGGGCTTGGAACAATTTGGTCTAGTGAAAGGCATCCCTATCCATGGCAGGGGGGTTGAAACTGGATGGTCTTTCAGGTGTCTTCCAGTCCAGGCCTTTAAATGATTCTGTGAAAACCTCCCTAAGAATCATAAAATCATTTAGACTGGAAGGGGCCTCTAAGATCATGGAGTCCAACCATTAACCATGTCCAAACAGCTATTCTTCCCAGGTACGTGATGGCAGAGGACAGCTTCTGGTAATGGACTTGCTTTACTGTTTTGACTGCAAGAGAAATGCAACACAAAGGTATAAAATCTTTTCTTCCATCCCCTTCAATCCCTACATGTCTGATGAGTTCCTGGAAGTTGTGTGGAGTGCGTTGTTTAACACAGAGAGGACAAAACTCTTTGGTCTTCTGTTGAAAAAACAAGTGTGGTGGAGAAAGAGGATGACAGTGGGATGAGAAACCCAGAGAAAATTGCTGAGCAGCAGCCCTGAGCAAGGCAGGACAGAATCTTGGAGCTCTGTGCTCCAAGGCAGATTTGCTCCCTTCCTGCTGCACTGCTGGTACCTGGACTCTCCAAACCTGTCTTTTCAGGTCTGGCTGTGAAGATCCTGATTTTCCATCAAATCTGCAGGTGCAGATGGAATCCCACTTCCAGCTGTTGCAGGGAAAGCATCATAGGCAGACAGAATCATAGAATGTTTTGGGTTGGAAAGGACCTTGAAAATCATACAGCTCTAACCCCCTTTCCATGGGCAGGGATAGCTCAGATTGAGTGTGGAGAAGCCCGAAGGGCCTCTTTGCCTTGATTTGCAGCCACCTGGGGATCTGAGGCATTTTGGGACCAAGTGCCCTGCCACAGCCTTGGCAGAAATCAGTTCATTTGAACCACAACCCTCCAAAAGGCTGGGAGGTCAATTAAAGACACAGCCAAAGAGAGGCCACAGGGACAACGCTCCCGCGGCTCTGGTGTGGGGAAAGAAGCTGCACAGAAGGGTCTGTGTGGGAAACCCAGCCTGTTCAGCATCAAAGGGAGAAGGAATAACAAGGCAGGCTTGCCCTCCTCCCCTTCCCTGCGCCTTGTGTTTTATCCAGTCGGAGTGGCGGTGCTGGCGCGGCGCCAGGGATCTCTCCGATAGATCCGAGCGGAGCTGATTAAGAAATGCAACCAAAGTAATTAATGATGGGGGAGGACTGAACCCACGGCAGAGCTGGGATCTGACTCGTTCTTTGCCATGGTTAACCCCAGAAAGAGTCAATTAGAGCAGGACTTCCCAACCTTTTGCCACAGACGCTCTCACTTTCAATTAAAGCAGCTCGCCAGGAACCCTGAGCAGCACGCTGGAGCCAGCGGCCTGCCCTGAGCATCAACCTTCCCAGGCCTTTGTAGTTCCTGACCATATTCCTCTGCCACGCCAGTTTTTAATTCCTAAAAATATTTGTCTGTGTTTCACCCAGGCTTTCAGGCAGGTTTCAGACCTCCCTGTGCTCTGTTCAACATCCTGGACAAGGCTGCAGCCTCTCCAGTATCAGCAGCAGCACTTGCTCTGAATTTCAGGACAGTACATGGTTCTCCCTGTGTTAAGGTTGTGCTGTTGGTAAGGGCCATGTCTGATAGTGCTGGGTCAATATTCTGGGCCACTGTAGAGAGCTGGAAGTTTAATTCTGTCTGGATGACTGCAGGTTTGCCCAGGTTTGGAGGTGCTGAAGTTGCTTTCAGCCTCCTGAGTTCATTATCAGTTTGGTTCAGGTGTTGTGGCTAAATTCAGTAACAGCTCTAGCTGTTTCCCCTCAATTTAGAGCAAAGGAATGAGCTAGTAAATCTAGGCTGAAAACTCAATTTTAACTTTATCTGTTCTCTCTTACATCCTTTGTGTCAAAACAGTAACATGAGAGAATTGCAAAGGAATCTTTTTTATTTTTCAATACAATATACTTTTCTCTTTGTTTGTGTCTTGGAAGAACTCTGTGTAACAGAACAAAACTCAGTTCACCCCAGCAAGTCCAAAAAACTCAGAAGCTTCAGACTTCTCCTGATTGGCTTTAAAGGAGACTCTATACTTTAACAATTGGGAATTGTTTTTATTTAGCTTTAGTTTATGATCACATAGAAAAACCACACCATACTGAGGAGCAGCATCATAATGAAGAGGTAATATCTTAAAATTTATCCTCCATTTTGGTTGAGATATAACCACCCTAACCCCCAAAGTGATGAATATTTACCCTATCAATGGAGACACACGCAGATTTACTCTTTCCCCACACCCTTTTAACATAAAATCAAGGTTCATTTCCATGACACTCTTTTATGATCTGCATCTCAACTGGAGAAGACATTTTCCAGCCCAGAGGGCAGAGGCTTTGCTTTATATTGTCAGAAGTAGCAAGTTCAAGTCCCGTGGTGAGGGTCACATTTTTTATAACAAACCCTTCATATCCTGCATTATCTCCTTGTTAAATGGTTCACTACACTAATTATCATTATCATCCAATATATTTTGCACAGAATGAAAATATTTCACTGATGCTTTTGGTTGAAGAAGCAAAATATAATATATCATTTTATGAGTAATTTTCATGAAATTTTGCATGCATCCAGATCTTGTGAGGTAGGGAACACACTTTGTTTGAACTTTATAGCCTTCTCATTCAGTTTTCATTAATAATTTTCCCTTTAGTTCTCAATAGGTTTCTCTAGCATTGAGGGAACAATATCAGAGCCCTCCTGTAGCTAATTTAATATCTGTAAATTTCCATGGCTGATAAGCAACAACTGCGCAGACGAATAGAAAAATAAAATAGTGAATGTGGGAGTAAAAAAAAAAAACCCAAAAAACACAAAGGAAAGTGGAGACTGCAAGATGCTATGAAGTGATAATCCTTGTACCAAGTTTGGCTTCGTCAGGTAAAATTAGTAGCAGAATAGTGATTAATTTTTGTCACCTAAAAGTAAATGGAAAGCTTAAATTTGTTTGTTCCTTTCAAAATCCATTCTCTTAATAGGTAGAAATGTTCCCTTGTGGAGTTTTTCACCAGTCCCTGTTCTAAGCTCTGCTCATACACATTCCCAACTCTCTAAGGCTCTGGCAAGGACAGATGTGTTTTCTAGACCAAGAGATCATTTTCTACCACACCCTTCTCTCTCCCAAAGCAAGGCTCTGGCCCACACTCATAACTCTACTCTTCTCCTCAACACAGCCAAAAAAACCCGATTTGCCCTTTTCAATCTACCTGCCTTGCATTTCACAGCCTCTTTCTTTCAAAATCTTTGCATTCCCTCCCTGAACTTTGTATGCTACAGCTGCTGCCCCACATCCTCCTCACCTCCCATAGCCTGAAACCCAGCCCCTAGGGAAGATGCTCCTTCCTGTGCTACTTCTCCTCCCCTTCTGCCTCTCTCAGAGCACAGTCTGGGGTTGTGTTGGGATGAAGTGATGCCCAACCCAGCTTCTGTGGAGGAGCAGAATCCAGAGCTGCCCCATAACATGGCCCCATCTCCCACTCCATGTCCTCCCTCAGGGCTGCAGGCAGTGACAGCCCTGCCCTGCACTCTCACATCAATCCCACAGGCTTTGATGGCCACTCCAAAAGCTGTGATGCCTTGGGAAGGCTGAGCTGAAACAGAGACTGGACAGAGCTAGAGAACAAAATAGATGTTTATTGAAAGGCCTTTAAGGATACATCTTGGGCAGGACAGGGCCTGGCCAGGGTTGCACCCAAGGTGGACCCAAAATGGTCACAAAATGGACAACAGGTCAGGAAGTCTCACACTTTCATAAGTTTTGGTCCGTTTGCATTTTGGGGTTGAATTGTCCAATTACAGCTTCAGGTTGTGAGGTCCCATCCTTCTTATTCCTCCCTTCAGCCACCCTTGTTTGTGCTTTTGGGCCTGAAAGTTGTCCTCGGTCTCCAGCAGGAAAGGATTTGTTTTGTGTCCCTACCCTGTGAAGAGAGCTGAGTGACACTGAATGTGAGGCTCAGAACTGCACCCCTGGGCAGCACAGAATCTGAAAAACATGAAAGCTGGAACTTAAGGCATCAGCAGAACACACCATCCTGGATGAGAATTTTTGGAGCTGTCCCATGCAGAACCAGGAGTTGATCTCAGAGATCCTCATGGGTCCCTTCTACGATTCTAAGAACACACTCTACAAAACCTAGAGAAACCCAATAACTTTGCAGTGCCTGACACCACTGCCTTTCCACAGGAACTCCACCTTCAGCAGCTGTATCAACTGCAGCTCCACAGCAAACAAATCTTCCAGCAATGGGCCTGCTCCACAACAGCCCAGGGAAAGAGCCCCCCTGGAAAGGACACTCACAGCTCTATCAACTGAAGATGTGTTTTTAAACCCTTGCCTGCACAACATAACTTGTTCTCATTAACAGTTCCAGCTGCACCTTTGCAGCAATCAAGCACAAGAAAAACTATACTGAGATTGAGGATGGTCTAATGTGGGGTTTTTTCAGCAAGGGTAAGAGCCTGGGGAAGGCCCACAGACCTTGCTGCACTTAAATCTTCCCTCAACAGCGAACTGTAGCTGGTCTGTAGAGAAATGCAAGCTGAAGTGAGCAGTGAGAGTGTGATTTTTCTCTCACTGGACCTGTCTTGGTGCTACAAGCCAAACCATCTTGTCCAGACAGGACTGGTGCCTCACACCAGGCCACCGGAAAGACAGGACCTGCAGGAGGAAATAAATTCCCCTGGAACCACGGGACCAACCATGGTGCTGGCCACCAGGATGTTAACAACAAGCAAATTCTTTTCCAATCCTGCAAATACCCAAAGCCCTGGCACCCGCAGACCTCACAACTCTAATTAAAAATGGCCATGAGCACTTCAATAAACAACGCAATCCATCATGTCCAGGACATAATAAAGGGACACGGAGTGGAAAAGAAGCTTTGCCCTGTCCTGTGTGCTGTACTGTATGTGTTTCACCACAGGGAAGCATGTGCTAATTTCTTACCTCTCTGCTGACTGCACTGTCCTTTTGCATAGTTGCTGCTAAACTGCATGAAAGGTATTTCTAATCTCGTGACGGTGACTGAAAAGGGTTGAAGGACACAAATTAAGTCTCATAGCAATAGAACAGCTCAAGAATGGAAGGTCAGCCAGTTGACTCTTCCCAGAATCCCCTGAACAATGCAATTATTCATGAAGGAAATTTCAAATTATTTTCATTAGACTTCTGTTTTACCAATCTAACCAAAGTGATTAATTAGGGATTAAAATATTTACTCTGCACATGCTGCCTTGGCACGGCACTAGAATATTTAAGCATTGTGCTAAAAGGGTCAGCTGTCTCCAGTACTGTTTGGAATTCATTCTCTACTTTCTGTGCAAAAGGGCATTGACTCTCATGTCTATACCACACTTAGGATCCCGTTAGGGACATGGAGAGAGAAAGGAGTCCCTCTTCCTGCCCTTGGAGCTGCCCCAAGCTCCCCAATTTCTTGCTGGGCTACTTCAGCACAGAAGCAGGGAAGAGCAACAGCAGTGACTACAGCAAGCCATGCAGAGGATTCAAGGTTCCTCCTTCACTCCTCTTCCACAGAACCAGAAAAGAGGGAGATGCTTGTGAGAACCTGGAAGAACCAGCTAGAAAGGGGAACATTGTGGTAGAAGACACAAGAATAGAAGAACAGGAGTCAGATTTTGGTGCAGTTGTGGAAATCCTGTATGACCCTGGCTGGTTTCTCATCCCACTTAAAGAGAAGGAGCATGAAGTTACCACAAGAGGAAAATGCTTTCATTGTATATGGAGTTTAGAGACAGGAACATTTGGCACCCCTCTGTGAAACAGTGGGCTGGAAATGCCTTGCTTGCTCTGTTCCCTTCCCAGAGCTGAACCAGCAATCCCAGGTCAGAGCCTGGGTCAAATCCAGTCCCTGCTGACCTCCAGAGGCTCCTGGAATCCATTTGCAATTCCTCCCTCACCCCTGTTTGTCCAGCTAAATCCAAGGCAATGGCATAAGAACCAAGGGAAGACCCCAGAAAGGAAGATGATGGGAGATGTGAGTGATGGTGCACCAGGCTCCACAGGGATGGTTGGATTTGGCTCAGCACCGAGGGCTGGAGTGACTTTGCTGGTTCTGACACGCCCCACCCGAGTGTATCTGCGGGGAGGTTGAAATGCACAGCACCTCAGAGCTGGCGAGTGCTGCCACTGCAACCTCACCAAGATGAAAAAGATGTATAACAGGATTTGCATTCCTTTCCAGACTGACTGCTGCAAGCAAACATTTCAGCACTTATTTGTTACCAATATTATTAGAAGTCTCAACCCATTTCCTGGCTGGGGCATGTTTCCTCGAGGGGACTGAAGTCACCTGTCACTTTCTTTCTCATGTTACTTAATCGTTTTAGTCCAAGCAGCAAGCTGCCAATCATATTTAATATTTAGTCACCTTGAATGCATTGCTCCTGATTAAATAGACTGCTATTTCAGTAAACAACTCGTGAGAGAATACTTACAGCTTCATTATAATTATTCCACCAGATATTAGAACATTATTCATATGTAAGTCCAAAGAATATTTAGGTCTTCTCCTATTTAGTTCACAAACAACATTTTAATTGCTGCCATATTAGCAGAGCTATCAGTGCTAATTGGATAATACCCCTTCAAAGATTTTTCTTTTAGCAACCTCTTTTGCTTGCATGCTTTTAAAATGTCTCTGGTTTTTGGCTCACTGATGATTACCCACAAAGAAATTTACCCTTATGAGTCTATCAGCCAGACACCTATATATATATTTGAGGGGGGTGGATAGGGGGGTGGGGGGCAAATCTGTTGTTTGTGTACATTGAAAACAAGGGGCTCCTGCATGAGGGAAGAAGAGGATGATAGGACAAAGCCTGTACTGAAACTGGTGGCAAAGGCATGATGAAAAATCCAGATCTTCTGAGATCATCCATGGACTTGACCATAGTGAATCCCATGACCTGGGCCATATTCCCCTGAGGGCTTGGAGGATCATTTTAGAGCAACCCTGAAAAGTTCATTAAGAGACTCCTAGAATCATGAAATTATTTGTGTTGGAAGGAACCTTAAAGATCATCCAGCTCCATTCCCTGCCATGGGCAAGGCCACCTTCCACTGTCCCAGGTTGCCCCAAGCTCTGTCCAACCTGGCCTGGGACACTTCCAGGGATCCTGGGGCAACCATAGCTTCTCTGGACACCTTATGCCAGGGCCTCCCCACCCTCACAGCCAAGAATTTATTGCTAATTAAAGCCATACAAGTAAACTCACTGTTAGAAGTAAATTTACAGTTAATAGCCTTAAAAGCAGGGGTCTTGCTCCCAGCAGAAATTGTGTTACAGGGCCCACACTCAGAGAAGTGTTGGAACACGATGCAAACTGAAGCTGGGCAGCAGCTTTTGACAAATTATGGGGTTAATAAAAAATCTTTGCACACGAATGGCAGATTTAATGAGTTAACTTTGCTGGGAAAGGAGAATTTCCAGGAAAATAAAGGTGTTCTGTGTCACTACCATCTAGACAGGACCTTCAGGCCTTGCTTCTAGAAGGGAAGTTTTGATCAGGAACCCAGATAGGGCCGTTTATCAAAGGAACAGATAATACAAATGTTTGTTTCGCTTCAGTGAGAGAAAATGAGAAATTGTTGCTTAAGGTTGACCCAAACACATCTCCTTGTTTCTTCCCACTCCATTCACCTCCTCTCCTTCCTCCCTCACAGTTTTTTCAGTTTGACCACTGAACTGAAAAATTAATTATTCTTACAGCTCTATTAAAGGATAACTTATGCCAGGCTGCTTGCAGCCGAAATTATGTACATTAAATATCTCTATTTCTTACTTTTTTCCCCTTTCTTTTAACATCTATCCCTTGTTTTGAAAATTTCATAACTCTCAAGTGTTCACAGGGTGTGTTGGATTGTTCATTAGGCAGATACATGTTAAAATAAAATATCAGCCCTAAATAATAATAATAATAATAATAATAATAAGAAGAAGAAGAAGAAGAAGAAGAAGAAGAAGAAGAAGAAGTTTGAATCAGAAAGATAAAATTGAATAATCAGTTCCCAATCAGAACGTTGTGTTACACACAAAATCATTAGGCATGCACGGTCTTCAGTGTGCACAGTAATGATTTTCTGTGTAGGACAGAGTTAAATGGGATGTTGTTGGGATATCGGGAAGAAATCCTGGCTGTGAGGGTGGTGAGGCCCTGGCACAGGGTGCCCAGAGAAGCTGTGGCTGTCCCTGGATCCCTGGAAATGTGCCAGGCCAGGTTGGATGGGGCTTGGAGCAGCCTGGGATGGTGGAAGGTGTCCCTGCCCATGGCAGGGGTGGAACTGACCTTAACTGGTCTTTAAGGTTGTTTGCAATCCAAACCATTCTGTGATTTTATGATTTTCTTTACAGTTCTGTCAAATCTCCCTGGTTTCTCAGGAAAACTCACCAACCTCATGATCTTCTTGTGCAAGTTATTCAGCTGGGAGGGCAGGAAACACATGGCTTAAGATACAAAGTGAGATGATCACCAGAAATATTATACAACTAGAAATAACCACAGCTCACTCATTTTTTGTCTTTCTCCATCCTCTGGAGGAGGTCTGGGTTTGGTCACTTTCTGTTTTAGTCAGCTCTTTCAGTTTTCCAGCAGAAGAACTTAAGAGATAGAGAAATATGGAATTTTATCCTGGAAGAGGAGTCCTGAATTCTTCTCATGGCCACAAAGCCCTGAATGGATTTGTCCACTCCTAAATTAGGGACTACCCAATCCAGCTGTGAACCAGCAAGCCTGCAAGGGTTCACTGCAGATGCAAAACCAAGGGTGAAACAGCTGGAAGTAGACATGATCCATTTTTGGATCCAAGCTGGGAAAGTACTTCCAGAAGAAATTATGTTACTGCTGGGTCCAGCAGTGCTTGCATCACATTGCGAGACATGGAATGCACCTGGAAGGATCTACAGTGAGCAACCCCAGGCAATGTCCTGCAGGTTTGAGAGGGAGAGAAATGTTCAAGAATCCTCTCAGCTACTCCTTGCTTGTCTCAGCCAGGCAAACACTGAACAGAGGTTTAAAACACAGAAAATCCAAAGATCAGCTGAGTGAGGGTATTTCAGGGTGTAGAACACACTCACTGCTCTTAAACTTACTCAGAAGTTCTCACTTTTTTTCCTCTCATTTCATTTTAGTCATGTATCCAGAAACATTCACTTACCAGTGCAGCTAAGAAAGCTGGCAGGAACAAACATTAAAATATTCAGAGCATCTTAAAGTACAGAGTTAGAGCTTTTTATTGTTGTTTTATAACTTTGCTTTAATCAACTTTTTATCCATTGACTCCCTTGCAAGTTCCAACCAATATAATTAGCACTATCTAAATTAGTTATCACTCAAAATTACTTCCTTCTTGGAAAAAAACAGTTTTATTTTTAAATCATAGGTGTTGCCATAGGCTGTACCAGAACTATATGCATGGACACGTTTTAAGTAGATAATATTTTTAATCCTAATTACAAAAAAAAAAACCAACAAATTCCTCCCCGCCATAAAACGTTGAGATTTGTGAATGACTCTATTTTAATTTTTGATAGACACATGGTAACAATCAACTGATTTTCATTCATATACATACTGTGCACCTTCCATTGAAGCATTATATTGCTCAGCTGAGCTTTTATATAAACTCATATTTTCTTTGTGGGGTTTGTTCCCGTTTCATTGCACACTCGATGGAGAGCAGAGGAGCCAACATTTCCTAAGGGTGCCTGTTCCAGGAGCTGTTATGGACACACTGCCATCAGCAGCAGGACTTTGTCTTCTGCAGCTTCCAAACCCCATCAATACCTATTGATTTCAAGGTGAATGGCAAGTACATCAGTGCATCTGATAAAGCACCAGGCAACTCTCAGCACCACGAGCTGAGAGTGGAGATGCTAAGATATCAAATCTCCCAAATGTGGCTTTGGATCCAGGGCCTGCCCAGGGTGGTGGGTGGTGCTGGGCACCCCAGCTGAGCCAC
Source organism: Phylloscopus trochilus trochilus (assembly GCA_016584745.2). Classification (NCBI taxonomy): domain Eukaryota; kingdom Metazoa; phylum Chordata; class Aves; order Passeriformes; family Phylloscopidae; genus Phylloscopus; species Phylloscopus trochilus. Next base: position 62,491,557 of record WQNJ02000001.1, on the reverse strand, counting down.
CTCAAAGGGACCAAAGTGATTAGTTCAAAGAAGTCCACAGGGTCGTTACCTGGCTTTGAAAATGTTGCCCCTGATGGAAATTTTTTAGTCACCCCAGTTTGGACATGCTGCCTGGAGATTTTATACAATTCAGAGACATGAGTTAGAGGTTGGGCTTGGCAGTGCTGGGTTAAAGGCTGGGCTTAAAAATATTTCTCAACAAAAATCATTCCATGATTCTGTGATTCCGCATCCTCCCACCACTCAGACCATTGGGAGGCCTCCAAGCCCAACACTGCTGCAGGCTCTGCTCTGAGTAGATTGCAGGAATGGGATTTACCTACTGATCCCCCAATGGTCAATCTAAACCTACCCTTCTTCAGTAGGAGGGAGCAGTTCAGGGAACAGTTTAGAGATCCCGTTTCTCTGTGGAAGGCTGCCTGGGGGATGTTTGTCCTGGCATTTCTTGTTAGTCATCATTCCCTTATGGAAGAATTTCCATTCTTCCCACCTGCCTGCCCCTGATATTTATCCCATTCACCTGCACTGCCCCTGATATTTATTCCTTGCTTAGATAAAGATGGGATGGGGCTGCTGGGGAACAGCCTGAAGTCTGAGAAGAGGCTCCTTCAAACACAGCACAGGAGCAGGATGAGGCACAGGATGGAGAATACTGGGGGAGACCTGGGCAAAAATGCTGTGGGCACATGGCTGGAAGTGCCAAAAAAACCCCCACTTTAACTCTTGTTTACTGGACATCCCAGTGTCATTTAATGCTGCACTGCAGTGCAGAGTATCCCAAATCAGCTTTATCACTCACTGCAATAACAGCACCCACCAGAAACTGCCCCTTCCACACATTCATCCTCCAGTCCCTCTCCCTCTCTCTCCCTCCGTCCCTCAGTTTCATGTCACAGGAGTTGGGGGGGAGGTGGGAGGTGCAACAGGAATCAAAGCCACCTTATCATTTCAATGTATCACTTGAAATTGGGTAAAGAGAAAGCTGAATCAGTCCCCACAACCTGAGGGCAGTGCTATCTTTCATCCTGACTTGTTCTGCTATTTACAAAAAAACTGCATAATTACCAGAGCAAATGCCACGTCACAGCCTGCACCTGCTATGGGCGAGATAGAGAACATTTTTTTTCTGAAAGTAATAATTAAATAAACCCATCCATCAGTCAGCTACATCTAGTTTTGTAGCTTCTGTGTGCTTTAAAAGGAGCAAAACAATGCATTTGTGCAACGAGCTTTCTCTTCACATTTTAATGGCAATTATTGCATGTAAACTAGCTTTTGTAAGAACTAGGAAGCAGATGGATGTGGTCAGAAAAAAAAAAAACCAAGCCAGGCAAACACACCCACTGGAAAATCAAAAAGATAAAAATGCAAAGTCACTGCGTGTGTAGCTGTGTGTGTGTGTGCTGTGAAATGGTTCTTTTTAGCCTCAGCATCTGAATATTCCCAATGGAAATGTTATTATAAAAGACAACAGGTTGTTTCAGCAGAACTGATCAAAGACTGCGATTGCCGCTCCAGGCACGGTCCCACGATGTGACTGACAGTCCTGAGCAAAGGAATTATCATTTCCCAGAAGCTCACTCTCGAATGGAAGAGCCATTTGGGAAGAGATGGAGATGCTTGAAATCCTGGGAAGCAGTGAGAGGGTTATGAGGAGAATACTGACAGCATCTTCTCATCCACCCCTCATTTCCCCTCTGAGCTGTGCCACTGATGCTGCTGCCAGGTGTGCCAAGCGTGGCATCCCTCCCAGCCTTCTTTAAACAGCAATTCCAGGCTTTATTTGGGGCTGCAGCAGTTTCCTGATGCAAAAATTCATCCTAGCCCAAGCCAAGGGGTGATTTGGGTGCTGGACTTTCACAAGACAGATGTTTAATGCTTGGGCTCAGGCATGTAAACATGCCCACAATCTGTCCACATGCTTCTTTCTCCATCTCCTCACGATGCATTTTCCTCTCTGCCAAGCTGACACCTATGGTGCATGTTCCTTTTGCACTGCAGTTTAACTGAGAACTGGGATGAGCACCTGGATGGGACATTTGTGCTGTGTGACCACTGGAGAGAGCTGTACCTCACTGCTTCTTCTCTGCCAAGGGACAATTTTGCAGTGTTAAGCCAGTCCACATCAAATTTTGGGAAGTTGCATACAAGGTAGGATTATGGGGATTAAAGGGGTGGAGGGCTCTGCTTTCCATTAAGGATTTGCTGACAAAGAATCTGTTGGCAATTAATAGATTAATAAATCTTTTTGCAAATGTCTCATGAATTCCTGCAGACTCGAGCAAGGCAATGATCCCAGTTCACAAGCCCACAGAGCCCTCTGTGATATTTGAGGCTGTGATTTGCAACTCTTCTTTTTTCACAACTTTCAATACTCAGAATTTTACTACAGTGGCCCAGCCCCTGCCCAGTGTGTTTAAACCACTTGCCAATGTTTTCTTCACTACCTCCAGAGACCTTGCAGAAGCAGTTCTTGGACAACTTTGGAAATCTTTGCTTTGGACCAAGCAAAACAAGCAAATCCCGACTTCAAAATGCTGATTTTCATTGCCAATTAAGCCTTCAGAAAGTACTGAAGTTTCAATTCTTGAAGCACACTGTAGCTAAGAAGCATGTTTGACAAGGCACCACAACCAAAATGGGAAGGCAACAGAAATGGCTCAAGAAAATGGCAACAGATGGCTCCTACAGGGAAACAGGAAAAAACCCTTCCTAATCACCTCTTCAGACAGCAAGGAAATGACTTCCAGGATGGATTTACTTCCTTCCCTTTTCAATATTCCAGATATTCAGAAGCTCTTCCTGAGATCTGCAGTTCCTACTTAAAGAGTAATTTATTGACGTTCCTAAGAGAGAAGGCTTTAATTCACAAAATATTATTCATCAAAACGCTACAAAAATGGCAGTTTTAGTCTGATCCTAATCTATAAAGCTTTTTGTCTATCTTTAAAGCTATGGTTATCTTGAAGTGCTTAGTCTCATATTCATTGCTTTTATAATTGGACAACATAGAACAATGGGAGATTTACTAGTTTATTAAGAACCAAAATGAATGTAATCCAATATCACCCTTTGTTGAAAGCCACCTACAAAAGAATTGCATGAGGATGTGAAATGAATAATCTTTCTTGGTTTTCTCCTCTTGAAATCACTATAGTGCCTTTCCAGAGCATAATAAATGGCAGGATGTTATGGAAAATTACTACAAGTCTTACCAGGTAAACAAGTTCAGGAGATTTTGGGGAGCTGGTACAGCTCATTTCTGATAAAGGTTTTCACAGGGGAATCATTTATTATTTGAAATTATCCTATTGGTCCAGAATTTTAAAAAAAAGAAAGCCTTAAGATCAATAATCTGGTTCTTGTGCTACACACAACAATGCAGCCATTCAACCCCCAATTTTTTTTTTTTTGCCTTTTTTTACCCGTAAAGATGGGCTCATGCATGGAGCAATATTTCTAAGGAGGGAGAATAAAAGTTATTCCAGGAAAGGTAGGGCAATAAGTAACATTAATATATAATAATAAACTAGCAGCAGGAAATAAACCTGAAAGAATTATCTCACAAGATCTAAGTCCTCCTCTGCATTATTAGTCCTTTAAAGAGGAACTGAATGATCAGTGTTGAGCAGGAGTTAAATCTTCAAGAATGAGAGCAGTGAAAAAATGGCAATGGTGCCTCTCCATGATATGTCACAGTTTGAACCAAGTAGTCAAACAAACAAAGGGATTTTGATCCTCCTTGCTATGGACAGAACTAATTTTTCAAGTTCTAAATTCTTTCTAGGTTGGGATGAAGCTGAAATACACTGAAAAAAAAAATCACTAATCCTATTTTGGATGAAAATGGGCTTTGACTCTGCAGTGAACTCAGAAAGTGTCTGCTACCATCTTGGTCTCCTGAAGTCTCCTTCAAATCATAAGACCAACTTCTTATTTCAGTTCAGCTCAGTTCACCTCTATCACTGTTCAGCTGCACCATCACTACAACAATTTCTTCCCTGGCCCTCAAGGTGCTTTTGTAAAGAAAGAAAATGTCACTATGCCCAATTCAGTTTCTCTGAGGGACACAAAGACAAAACTTCACTTTCTCTTTGCAGGCTGGACCTTGAGACCAGATCAGTGCAAACCAGCAGGAATCATTGCTGCCTGATGCCAGGAGAGGTCTGTGCCCTGCACCAAGGGGTCAGCAGGGACTCAGACCCATCTTGGGGTTGATTTCTGATCATGCACACAGTGTGTCACTTGTGAGGATACTCAGGTCCCTGAGGAGTCAGTCCTGAAACAGCACTTGACTCCACTGAGTCTCTTTGGACCTCTCCATCACTCCTTTATTATGAGAAACTTTTGTCTTCAATGATCTGCCTTTTCCTGAACATCTCCCTACCAGCTCAACCAGGCCTAGCCTTACTCTGTAGCTTCTCAACTTTGCTGTATTGCAGCAAAAAAGTGCATTGAGCTACTTGGAACAGACCTTCAGAGAGATGTCAAAACCTTCAGGAAGGGAACAACAAAGCAGAGATGCGATAATTCTTCATTTTTTCTTTATTTAATGTGGTGTTGTGATATGCCTTATCCTTACATCTCTTTCCTGCATCTTGAGCTTGCAGTCTTCCCATCTCCTGGGTGAACAATCAGGATGCCGGGATCCCTGAGGAAGATGGGAGAATTCTCTTCTTCTGCTAGACAGGATCCAGCTCCCCACCTCCAGGAGGGGTCTGGGCTGATGCATCTCCAGGGAGCTGGGAAAAATAGATGGGAAAAACTCAGCATACAGATTGCCATGGCTAAGCTTCTCCCTCCCCATCAGCACCACTGGAAATAAGCACAACTGCCACTGGGTCAGGGCATTTGAGCCCTTCCCATGTGGAAAGCTAGAGGAAAAAGGCTGGATTGACACCAAATGCTCCACTGACCCCAGTGGTCACTGAGAAACTGATCCCATGTGTCTTGGGTTATGGAACCAAAAATGTCTATTCTATTTCAGTTGCTGAAAGCAGCTGGGGAGATGTTTTTTCTTTATCTCTTGTAACTCTGTGGGGAAGGGGGCAGATGCCTTCTGATAATGGGCCAGCTGTTCAAACCAGGTGGGGCAGTGTTTTTTATCTTTTTCACCACCCCTCCTGATGGGCCATGAAGGCTCACCAAGGACAGGACACATTCCATCATCCCATTGTGAGATGCTCCACCCAGTGCAGGGAGCCAACCATTCCTACCTGGATAAAACTGAGACACAGGAACACCAGGGATCTGGTTCCTTCCCAGAAGAGGACTGGACCCTTCTCACCATCCCTGGACCCTTCTCACCATCACCAGACCCTTTTTCTCTCAGGATCATCTCTGCTCCAGCAGAACCACATCTGCCACTCCAGGAGGACTTGCTTTTGGACTGCTTCCAACACCCTGACCAACAGGGTGTTAGGTTGGTTGTCTTATTCCATTTATTTTATTTTATTTTATCTTTTTTTTCTCTCTCTTCTCCTGTTAAATTGTATCTCTGACTGGGAGTCTCACTGGTTTTGCTTTCAAACCAGCACACCGTGGGATCTCCAGGCAGAGTATCCATCCAGAAATGCCTCAAAGGGTGACAATCACTTCAAGCTCTCTCACACATATCACACCTAAGATCCTTTCTCAAGTTAAACTTTACCCATTGGCTTCAAGAATAAATAAATGTTACTGTTGGTTCCCCTGCTTTCCTGCAGCTGATGGCAGGGCAGGATGTCAATTGTCTCTTTTCTCAGGACTCCTCTCCCTTTCCCCATAGATTCTTCCTTATAAAGAGAAAAAAAAAAAAAAAAAAAAAAAAAAAAAAAAAAAAAAAGGTAATGAATAAATTGAAAAAAAATGCTTCTAGACTCAAAAGAAAGAATGCATCTATTATAAAATAAAATCTCTTTTAGTAGCTATTAGAATGCATTAAAAATATTCACAGGACTCTCCCCTCCAGTTATGTTGCAAAAGCCATGCAAATAATAATTGTGGCTAAGTGCAGTACAGTGACAGTCAATATTGTACTTCCCAAGCTAGCACTCATTATTCTTTATGGAAATCATGCATTTTGTGAAAGATCAAAAGATTTACATATCATATGGAGTGCTTTAGGGAGTGACTTGCTGTGCACTTTAAATGCACAATGTTCCACAGCCGTTTAAATACAGATTTCATTTCTCTCTTCCGTGTGTTATTAAATTTGAAAAAGGAGAGAGCGAGAGACGGAATCGACTTGGGTACCTTTGTTCACATCATGAAATACAATGTTAATTTGGTTCCAATATAGAAGTTTAATATTTTTATGGGATGTTATTGAATAATCTGCTAGGCTCAGCATTGGCCTTCTCTCAGGAAAGAGATGAAAGAATTTTTTTTTTTAATTTTTTTTTCCTGACCACTGCAGGAAAAATCTTCTGCTCTTCTATGCCCTGGAGAAGGGGACAGACTTTGACTGCTTGGCCTCCCTCCACCTGCAGCTGCCCTGCAACCCTGTTGGTCTGGTGTGCACTGCAAGGGGCTGCCCAGGCTGGAGTCACAATCCATGGAGGTGTTCAAGCAACACCTGGAAGTGGCACTCAGGGCTGTGGTTTAACTGGCAAGGTGGTGATCAGCCAAAGGCTGGACTCGATGATCTTGGAGGTCTTTTCCAACATAAATGATTCTGTGACTCTTCCCTGGGTGTTTCCCCTCTGAAGGTGAGATGGGACTGACAGACAGACAGAGCTACCTTCCTGGGAGTCCACCAAGGTTGGGGCCACTCCTAAAAGCTGATTGTTCAGAATGGTCTGCAGAGCTGAACGTTACCTTTGGGTGGCACCTAAAGGGATGCTTTAGAGGACAACAGTCTGAGTCCTTCTGGGCCTAAGCTGCAGCACTGGGAGGAGCTGGGCACCACCCAACAAGAGATCTACACTGCTGAGGGCAAGGAAAACTGTCCCTCTGCCTCCTCTGAAGGAAGAAAAGCAAGGCTTCTGCACAAGCAATTAGTCCTTTATTTCTGTGCAAGAAAGGAAGTGTTGCATGAATAGGAAATCTACCCCAGTTGTTTGCTCCTGATACATCCTGCATTATTTTCTGAACGAAGCAAATGGAAAACCTCTTTAATGAAGCATAACTATGTTGTGATTAAGGCTTATTCTGTCTAAATATTGACTCGGATAACATTTTTCTCAGGATGAACAGACCATCACCCATGACTCTGGCAACAAAGTCAGGAAGATTAACAGGAAAGATGAATTTTCTGGTTGTCTGAAGAGAAGTTTGACATGGCCAAGACAACAGGCAGAGCCTTTTATCAGTATTTGTAAGGTCCAGGCAGAGGAGTTTCAAGAGGCTGAAGCTTTCTAGTTCCACTGGACATTTGAAAGTTCAGGGGAAAATAGCTCTGTCCTTCCCTAAGTGAGACAGGCACAGAGTGGCAGGAATTTCAGTGGAACTTCCAAAAATACGAACTTCTCCCGTTATCTTGGAGGAAAGATTAACCAAGGGGTCCTGCAAGCCCTGTTGAAGTACAACCACTGGCTCTTTGACCTTCACCTACAGGTACAATCAGAATAAGTCAGGCATACAGGTAGTAACCCTGGCCTAAACAATCCAGGGGAAGAACAGGTGGATTGGGGTGTGAAAAATGAAATCTGTAATTAGAGCAGAGGGTGCTTGGATAATTAGCTCAAAAGGGAAAGATAAATTGTCCTGGGCATAGCTGGTCTTGTGCCAAATTGAATGGTGTGTGATATTTTCTCTTTCTTTCGAAAAGCATAGATCTGTGCTTCTGTAATAAATTAGTTTTATTCTCAAGAAAGGCCCTGTTCTGAGGGAAGGGGTGTGAAGAGTTTTTGGTTTAGAACTTGTTATGTGCATTACAGTCAGTCCAGAGAACCAAGCTCAAACAGGATCCCATTTTGTGACAAAAAATAGCCCACAGGAGGGAATCTCTGCCCCAGAAGGGTTGCCACAGAAGGGAAGGCAGGCACAGAAGAGGAGTAAAATTCTACAATTCTGTTTGTTGGGATTTCAGGCCTTTCCATCTCTGTCTGCAACCACAAAAGCAACGATGCCTCCTAGAGAAATACCACCTCCAGGGCTAATCAACTGCCATGTCTTGGAAATATTCATAAATAAACAGGAGAAGATGAAATGTTTCCCACAAACACTTAACAGATAAACCTTCCTGGGAAGGAAAAAAGCTCCCTGAGAAAACTATTATCTCCTTGGTCCAGGGGAGTTTTTGATCATTCTTAGGATTTGGGAATTTAAAGAAATCATGACAATAGATGATGGTGTCAAATAGAAAAGCAAGTAAACTGCTGCAGCTGTACAGACACAGCAGTGCTCTGTAATTCCAGAGTCTCCTGGCCTGTCTGGGATTTCACCAGGGCAAGGTGAGGAGTTAGGAGAGTTAACAGGAATTATTTGAGACAGAATTTAATTCTTTGATATTGTTTATTTTAGCTTTCAAAACCCTTAAAAAGGTAAAATTAACTTTGGGCACACCCCTAGCTCTCACTGTGGACAAGGGGAAGGACTTACACCGGCGTGTTCTTTCAGGGTTTTGGCAGTGCAGGTGGTCTTAAATGAAAATAAGGAGGAACTGGGAGGTCCTGGACATGAACCTGCCCTCTCTGGGCACTTCAGGATGAAGATAATCTAAAATAGATTCACGTTACTCTATAACTCCACCTTCTCTCCATTCCTTGTCTCTTCAGACATTGTTTTTTCACAGTATCATGGAATCATATAGGGGAAAAACTGTAAGATCACCAAGTCCAACCATTCCCCCAGCACTGCCAAGCCCACCACTAACCTGTGTCCCCAAGTGCCACATATATAGCTACAACACATTTGGAATATTTCCCTGTGGAATTCTGCCGTTGTATTTCCATCTTTGCCACCCGTCCAGCCAACCTAAACTTCCAAATTTCCCCTCTGTTCCCACTGTAAATTTCCCCAAGCTGAGCTCCAAGGATTTCTAGATGGACAGGCAGAAGTGTCCAGGTTGGCTAAGTGCTTGTAAAAGATAAAGTTATTATTCTCTGGGAAAAACCCGCAACACCACCACAAAAGGGGAGACACAAAATAATAACCCAGCAGATCTCACAAGCCAGTTGCCAAAAACCTTTACAGCGGTGCTTTGTCTTCCCACCAGCTGCAGATCCCAGCCCTTATTTTGGGCTCTGCACTGCAAAGCTGGGCTTTCCTTTCCACTAGAAGGAACCAGGAATAAAAGAAGCACGGGAAACTAAAGGCTGAAATCAAAGTGGGAGAGCAGCAGGAGCGTGGCAGTGGTGGTGTTAATGCTGAAGTATTCCCTGCGAGCGTGAGCTGGCAAATGTAGTGGACACCCAGATATTTGAAATGCAGCCAAATAATTTGGCACATCTCTTAACTGGCACAAAGCAGTCTTAGCAGAGCTTCCCACTGCTGCTGGCACTTTTACAGCTGTCTTTCTTCATCTTGCTCTTCCCACTGCAACAGCTACTCAACAGGTGTTTCCACAGACACAGTGTGTTTGGCAGCTGTAACCCTTCAATATTATCGCTGGAATACATTTTTCTCCCTCTCGACAGCATCGCTTGGGTCCGTTGCCCAGAGGCCAGCATGGCAACGGGGACAGCTGACCAACTGGATTTGGGAAAAAGGGGGCTGTGTGCTCTGGGCAGCCAGATGTAGGAGTGGGTAGAGCAGTCGGAGAACATCAAGGCTTGGCATGGCTCTGGAAGGCTGGAGTGATGCTTGGCTGAGGTTTATCTGGAACCCGTATTCTGCTCACCTGGGCCTTCACTGCTTTTTTTTCTCTTGCTGCCCCAGGATATCCTGGTCCCACATCCATTAACAGAACATGTTCTTAGTTATTTTCTCTTGATTAAACAGGCATGGAAAACATTATTTCTTTGTTCTCTGTTGTTCACTTGGAATGCAAGGGGCTTTCATGTTCTGTGATTTTCTTCATTGCAAACAAAACTCCCTAACATTTGGGTTTCCTGTCTTTAAGTTTTCATAAGGATTGAGTGTTCGTTCCAATTATGATGGATTTTCTCTGCCTGACCCTATTAAATCTTCAACCCAAATGTGCTTAGAGCAGAAGGCAGGAGAACTCAATTCCTAGAGTTTGAATTTCTGGGAGCTGTGAGACTTTCAGACACAGAAAGTACCCAGAGCAATTCAAAGGTGAGACATTTTGGACCAGAGTTCATGAGGACATTAAAATTAAAAAATTATCTATTTTCTTCCCCTTTTTTGAGCTTTACTGTGGAGCTTTTTGGCCTTTTGTCACCTTTTGAGTTTTCCTTTCATGCACACCAAGGCAGTCTCAGCTCTTTCAGCAGTGCAGTCCATGGTTTGCTGGGTGTTGTCTTCTTCCCACTGCACATTTTTGTGTGCACAGAACCTTGCAGATGAGAAGCTTCCAGAGCAAGAGAAACATGATGTTTAACAGCCCCCCAAACAACTTTCCATGGAGTTATCTGGCTTTTTGGACCTTGGTGAACTTCAAGCTTCCACCAAGTTCTGCAGCCAGGAGTTCCAACCTTCACAACTCCGGGTGCAAAGAACCACAGAGTCACTTCTTCCTGATTACTTTGCATCCATGACCCAACAGTTCTGCTTGGTGCCCCTAAGTCTTGTCTTGGAAAACAGGTGGGAAAATGAACTTCTCTCCCTCCCTGCTTCTCCAGCAGCCATGGTTTCTCAGGTCTGACTTTGTGGGTAAGTCCTTCACCCATCCTCCCGTTTTCATGAAGTGCTTGATGTGGACATTCAAAATAAAAGGATGGAAATGTCCCAGTGGATCTTAACTCTCTTTGCTCCCCAGAACATCTCACCTTGGGTTCAGTCCAGAGGAGGCCAGGAGGATAATTAAAAGGATGGAATCCACTCCTATAAGGAAAGGCTGCGGGAGTTGGTGTTGTTCAGCTTGGAGAAGGCTCTGAGGAGATCATAGAACTCCTTCCAGTGCCTGAAAGGGCTCCAAGAGAGCTGAACAGGGACTTTGAACAAGGGAATGGAGTTACAGGGCAAGGAGGAATGGCTGCACACTTAGAGAGACCATGTTTAGATTGGATATTAGGAAAAAATTCCTGGCTGTGAGGGTGATGAGGGCCTGGCACAGGGTGTCCAGAGAAGCTGTGGAAGTCCCTGGATCCCTGGAAGTGTCCAAGGCCAGGTTGGACAGGGCTTGGAGCAACCTGGGATAGTGGAAGGTGTCCCTGCCCATGGCAGAGGGTTGGAATGAGATGATCTTTAGGGTCCCTTCCAACCCAAACCATCCTGGGGTTCCATGACCTCTCTGAAGAGCCAGAATTACATTTCCAGCCCCATTTTGTCTCTGTTTATGTTGGATGTGCAGACACAGACTTGCTCATTACAGGAAGGGGCCTTGAAGAGCCCAAGTCTCAAGGTACCTGAGGCACAGAACAAAAGTTGTTAAATCTCTGTCCAGACCACTGTGAGCTCTCACTTCCCCATCAGGGCTGGGAGGCCAGGAGGCTGTTAAAGCCCTCTTCTCACTCTCCCCAATGTTGCCATTAATATGTAAAAGCTTAAGCTTGCTAAAGGGATTATTTCCCATCCTATCTGATTGTAAACTGGCATTTCAATGATTACATGTATCTTTTTGTCATTTCCTCGTAAAACATCTTATTCTTGAACAGCGTAATTGGCCTCTTACTAATGTTTAATGAATGATTAAATCAGCATAAATGCAACATACAGCTCAGTATGGAAAGCATGTTGACAACCTCCAGAGCAACAAAAATGTATTTTTTTTGCAATATAAGTTTTAAACCTTTGTAGTTTCCTAATGATAAACTTTCTGGTGTATTTCATATTAAATAGGTGGGAAAGAAAATGTGAATTTGCCTGTGTGAGCTCAGAAGCGATTCAGTCACTTATCATTTTGTTTGCAATTCATAACCTGTGTATTAACAACACCTCTGAGGTTTTCATTTAAGTATATTATATAATCTTCCCAAATTAAAAGCCAATTAAAGTCACATAATTGCAGAGCTCAAGGCAGGTAAGTCCTTGTAGAGATGGCTAAGCAAGGACACTTCCTTGCACTTGACACATCACATTAACCACCCTCACAGAGAGACTCCAGGCTTTGCCCAGGAAGAGGAGTCCAAGTCAAATGAAGCATGGAATGTTTATCTGTAAAGAGAAATGGAAAGTTATTTCTTCAAAGGAGGGAGAAATAGGGGAGGGTACAAATCCAGCTCCCTGAAATATGAGGTTGAAATGGGAATCCTGTGGAAACACGATGATCTCGGGGTCACAGATGTAAGATTAATTTAAGAGAGTCTACTTTAATAAAGGCCCCTTAGCTGACAGAAACCAGACCCATAAAACTGGGATATGCTGTTACCAGGGTGACTACAGCACTCCAGTATCCTGTAGCAGTGGAAAAGCCAAGTCCTAAGGTTTATCTGTTCAGATGTGGCCAGTGGAATTAGGGGAGTGTCACTGATGCTCTCCAGGGTCACTGGCTGAGCAGGGTGCCTCATTCAGGAAAGATCCTCCCATTTCAATGAGCACAGAGAAGCCAGGGAGATGGGAATTTCAACCTTCCAGGAGAAGACGCAGAAACATTCGGCTTTCCCTGTAGAAATATGGCAGGGAAGTGAGCACAACAAAGCAAAGAAGCCTGCTTAGACAGAAATCTGGCATTAGCACAAGACTACATCAGAACAAGCCAAATAGTTTGAGGGTGAAAGTTACAGCTCCCAAGCACTGAGGTGCTGAAGCAGCTCTTTGACAGATGCTGCAGGGCCAAGGAAATGCATGGGTTTAGAGTGATGCTGGATTTGTTTGTGAAGGGGCTGGGGGTCTGTTTTCCCTTCAAAGCTGCTATCTACATTGTTCAGGAAAAAAAGTTTGTCTGCAAGACCAGGAAGCAAAAAGACACCGTGAGGCAGCATCCTTGAGACGTGCAGAGCATGTGCCAGGCTGCTGGCTGAGCAGCTCTCCTAGGATTCAGCTGAACCATGGAATTGTCAAGGTGAGAAAAATCTTCCAAGATCACCAAGTCCAACCATTCCCCAGCTCAGCCAAGGCCACCACTAAACCATGTCCCCAAGTGCTGCTCTCTGGAGATTTCCTGAGCTCCCTCTGCACTTCTACTGAAGAAATAATCTTTACTGATTCTGGAGAGGAGAAGAAATGGGGGTTTTATCCAGCCAGCCCAGTGTGATGCCCACACAAATGGCTTTTCCCTTCTGCTCTCCAGCAGCTGTAGCTGTTTCTCATGGGCCTTTAAAGCAAAACTCCACAATCAGGACTTTCTGCCCACTGCCCAACCTGTGGCCTTGTCCATAAAGCCCAGCTGACAGGAATTCTCCCTGAACCTCTTTTTCCACAGAACCCTCCCATATCTTCCTGCCTCCATCCACTTGTGGGCTGAAACATACAAGGCAGTAAAAAAAAAGAAGATAATTGGGTGGTCTGTTATGGTGACAAATGCAAACAAACAAAAAAATTAAAAAAAAAACTAATTAAAATGGCAAAACTATGTCTTGTAAAGAAATTTCAGTATTTAAAAAATAATAAAAATATGAGGAATCAATATTCCATTTCCAATGTGTTCCTGTAACCCTTCACAAGGGTCACAGCAGCCTTACCAGTGGCATGATCCAGCTGGTATCTCAGCATTTCATCCAGCTACAACTGCATCACAGACTAAATCTGAGTTTGGCAAACACTTTCCTGGTCTCATCCCCTGGTTTATAAAATCACTGAGGGACTTCAAAGGCACCACAGGCAGGTGCACTTTTAGCTGGCATCACAGTCTGGGTTAATGGAATGCCCTACCCCACCAGCAGGAGCAAGAGTTACAGCTCTCAGCAAAACCAGCCTGGATTTATTCATTAACAAATGAGGAAGGAAAGGCAGGCACTGAAACCAACAGGGATCTACCCATTAAAAATAACAAAAAGCCCAATCAGGAAATGCAAGAGCACAATATTTTCACCAAAATGCAAGGACAAATTAATCATCAAAACCTCTGGAAATTTCTGGCCAGCTTCTCTGATGCTGTCATGAGAAGACCAAAGCCTGAAAGTGATACCAGGCTGTTTTTTTAAAATGGTCAACAAAAACAAAGTGTCAGAGAAAGGCTCTTCAATAAGCCTTTATCCCTGCATTCCCATCCCTGACAATTCAGCACTGGGTGCTGTGCCTGCTGTGCTTTGCAAATCCTCTGAGATACTGAACTGCCCAAGAAAGATGTTCCTGTGAGAGTACCAGGTGAAGAATGTTGGAATAACCAACTTTCCAAGCCAAATTGAAGCAAGGTTTCTTAATTGCTTTTTTTATGTACACACAGGTAAGCTATTCTTCTGTTTTATGAAAACAATGGTAATAAAACCAAAAAGTAACGCAGTGCAAAACTCCTCCAAGCATCCCCTGATCTGTCACTGAGGGAATCCTCACCAGCCATGTTTGAGGGCTTCACATGAACCATGACAGTGTCTATGAAGCTGCTCTGTTTGCTCTCTCTGACACAGCCCAGTGGTTTCTGTCAACACAGATACCTGGAGACCGCCGGCTTCAAACGTTGTTTACTGAGCAAACAACCACCCCACAGCTCAAAAGGCAAAGGGAGGGGAGAGAAAATGATGGGGAAATGTCCCTGTGAGCGTGAGCCAGGAGGGGCACGAGCCAGCCAAGGATGTTGAAGAGTGTAGCAAATATTCTATTGCCAAAATCATCTGTCTGACAAAACAGACCAGGGATAAAATACCAAAACCTAGAATCATGTGTGCACTGGGGTGTCTGGGTTAAAATCCCTGCCAAGGTGGTGCTTAATTCTCAAGATAATAAAATTCTCTGTATGCTCCAGTTTCCACCTGAAAAGTCTTCACAGCACCTGAATTTCAGCTGCTGGGCACTCACGTGGCCACCCAGGTGCTGCAGAGCACTGGTGGGATGCTTGCATGGAATCTTCTAGAGGGGAAAATGGGAGGATCTACTCCATCAAAAATGAAAGGGAAAGGACACACTAGTGGCTAAAATATTCTGTTACACCACACCAGATTTGTCACATGTCCTGTACCAAACCTGATCCTCATTGTGCAAAATTATTCAAGATTCAGGGTCAGAGGGAAAACAGGAGACTTCTGAGTGCTGGCAACTTCTTGATCTTCAGCCACTGTGGTTTAGTTTCAAAACAACCCACATTCAATCACATCACTCTTGGGGGAGGATGCAGTGTTGTTGTCACTTTGTAAAGCCAGACAAAGGAAAGAGAGACAGAGCAACAGATGCCTCAAACTTATTTTGTCCATTTTAGAATGTTTTCCAAGGGATTACATGTCCATGGGCTTTTAACATGACTTACCTGGAGAGGTACATGGCAATGCTCTCCTTCTCTGGAAATGTCAGCCAATCTTCTCCTGCTCCCAGCAGACCAGCAGAGCCTGGAAAAGGGACTGGAAATGGAGTGAAGATCATACTTGTGGGACATTACTGTGAAAGAGAAGGATGTGTGCAGGGAAGCAGAGATGGGCACGAGGCAGAATGGGAACATGGAACCCACAGAACTCATGAAGAAGAGCATTGAAGCCTTTCTGAGCTTCCCCACCTGATGGTGGCTGAAGGCTGTGCAGTTGGGGCACCTCCTGTGGTGCACATTAGAGGGGGACAAAATGCAGAGAAAAAAACCCAAGTAAGCAATGGGTTGTGAGAGGGAACACATTATCCTCCATCCATTTGCAGGGAGAAGACATCCCAGCATCCCAGATTCCTTCCTTAAAGGAAGTCTGGGCACTGTTTCTTCTCAGCCTCAGTGTTGTCACAGTTGTCACCAGTGGCAAGCAGGCTCTGCTAGCTGCTCTGTGCTCCTCTTTCCAGGGAGGATATTCCCTGCTTCCTTCTCGGGGCAGGAGAACTGGCATGGCAGAGCCCTCGCAGATGGGTGAGCAAACCCACAGCTGGCACTGCAGCTTGCATTTTAGACAATTAAACACCCTGCCAGCAGCCACGCTTCTTGGAAGGGACTGTGCTGTAAATATTTCACTGACTGCTGCCCGTGGCCACTAAACACTGACAAATGCTCCTGTAACAAAGGCTTTGGACCTCAAAACCTCTTTAGTCCCAAACTTCAGCCTTGCTCCCATCAGCTCCTGTAACTCATCCTCGCCCTGGGAAGGATGTTTTAGTGGGATTAGGTCAACACAGCTGCACCTACTTCCTGCAGTTCTTTTTATTCTGTCTGCTTTCTTTTTTAATTCTCAGCGTTGTATTGTTTCTGGAGAGTTTAATTTAAGGAAAAAAAACGCTTGATTTCTGGTTTTCTGGGGTTTGGTTTGGTTTCTTTTTCAAGTCAACAAAACCCCCCACAATCCTGTGCCTCCAGTGAAAGGAAAACTTTCCCTGCCAGAATTAAGTGGAGGTGGCAGAAATGAGGATGTTTGAACAAAGAAAGCAGGAGTGATCATTACCCCATCGCTGGAGCACACAGGGAAAGGAAAGAGAGAAATGGAACAGCAGCAGTGAAAAATATGCATGCATATTCAGCCCCTTTGTCAGAAAACCTTGTGCTGCAGCATTTCAATTAACAAAGTAGGATGGTTTACCTGATAAAATGCTCCCTGTGTGAGTGTAATTACATATTTATGCCCCACAGAGATTTTTTAATTTCTCTTCAGTTTGTTTGCCTTGAAAGTATTTGTCACTGGAAATGTTCTTGATGTGTAATTTTAAGGCAGGGTTGGCCAAACGTGTAGTTTGTTTTCATTTTAGATTTCCTTCACTGAAGAAGGATTGGAAGATAATGTATATTTTCAGAGCAAAGAAAAAAAAAATCAATAAGGAAGGTGATACATGAACCAGCTGCAGAAAAAAAAAATGCACTCGAGTGCTGCTTCAGAAATTTACGTCTTTTTTTTTTTTTTTCTTTCTTTCTCTTGCTTTAAATATATTCTCAGGTGCTTGAAACAGCTTATTGTTCTGCCCCTTTCATTTTGTCCTTGCTCCCCAAACACATCTCTTGTGTTTCCAGAGAGGCTGCAATGAACAGGCAGCTTTTTAGTCCTTGTTTTCCTATTATTTGAGCCCCTTCCTGAGAAATCCCTGCCCTGGAGCCTTGGTGCTGGGCTCTTGCCTACCTCCAGCAAGGCTTTACAGATGTGCTGGAGCCCAAAGGTGCATTCAATAGGTTTTTGAGGTGTCCAAGTCCTTGTCCTCACTTGTGCAAGTGCTGGGCTGGGTCAGGGCTTGGCAGAGCACAACTCTTGTAAATGCATTGTCACACCTTAGCTTAGCCATGGGGATGCACAGTTAAGACTTTGGAGAGCTGCTTGAATGCTCAGGGAAGAGCAGAACCCCAGCTCCCATCAGAATCCACCCTGCTGTTATTGGGTTATTTCCTCCAAAGTTCCTCAGGAAGGACAGGAAAGGATCTGAAGGTCAAACCCACAGCAGTTCTGGCTGGGGGACAGCACAACAGCAGGTCACTGCTGGCTGGGGAGGTCAGTGTGTCTCAGAGAGATTATTGGAGAGGTTTCCTCAAGCCACTCAGCGCTTCAGCCAAAGCTTGAGAAGCCACCACAGCATAAACCATTTTGTGAGGATTATTCCCAGTGTCACCTTGCAGGAAAGGAAGAATTTCGAGCAGTGCCAGGAGACAAATCCATGACCCTCCCCAAAGACCAGGTACGCCGATGGAGCAGGGATGATCCCGCTGGGGCAAGCCGAGCTGCTGGCTCTGGAGGTGACAAACAGCCAGCTCCATCTCCTGGACCTGACAGCAGCTTCTGACACTGCCATGGCTGAATCCATCTCACAGCCTGGCAGGGAGAAACAGAGCCCTGGAGCTGGCTCTGCTCCTTCCCCTCCGACGGATCCCGCAGGGCCAGGAAGAGCATCTGCTCCTTCTCTTCCAGGATGCAGAAGATGAGCTCGTGTCTTCCCACTCCCAGGTTGTGTGAGAGCTCCAGGAGCGAGGCTGGGAGATGGGATTCCACCCCGGCGCCTGCCAGACCGCAGCCAGGATTGTCTTCTCTCCCCCCCAGCTGTCCCAGTGCCCCGAAAAGAAAAGCTCTGAGATGAAAGACAAAGGAGCTGGCAAAGGCCCAGCACGTGCTCGTGGGAAATTATGTTGGGGATGAGGAAAACATGAAAAGGAAATACCCGAAAATCTTAACCCTCCAGCGTGCCATCAGGACAGCAGTGCTCTGCTACAGCTCCTCTGAACAGAATTTTTTTTTTTCCCCTCGCACTTTGGTTACCCAAGAAATGCAAACTTCCTTTCAGGCATGAACCTGGAGCTGCCACTGTGCCCTGGTTGGTGCCTGAGATGTTTTGGTTTTCTGAAACTCTTTTCCCAGAGAGTTTTCTATGAGCAAGAGACACGTTTTTCTAACTGTAACCTTTGTTTACATTCTTTCCCTAGGAGGGACTTCTTCTTGATGTCCCTCTGGTTTGACCAATGTGATTGAAGAAGTTTGTCTTTGCTTCACCAATTGAGTTGTTCTCTGTAGAACAGCATAAAAGGGAAGAAACTATGGGAAATAAACACAATCATTGTCAGCCTTCTGAAGTTGGAGTCTGTGTTGTGATCTTTAACAGCATCACTGCCACCACTGTGCTCTCTGAGTTTGGTTCCTGTTCCACCCACAGGTGATTGCCAAAATCCAAAAACCCTGATATGGGTTGCCACAGAGCAGGGAGAGCATTCTGCTGCTCCACAGGATTCCTGCACACCTTTCAGGCAGGTGCTACCTTCCAAAGCATCATCTCAGTTCCTCCTCCAGGGACAGGACAACAGCTTCAGGTTGCACCAGGGGAGGTTTAGGTTGGTCTAAGGAGAAAATACCTTCACAGAAAAAGGTTGTCAAGCACTGGAAAAGGCTGCCCAAGGCAGTGGTGGAGTCACCACCCCTGAAGGGATTTAAATGGTGTGTGGCTGTGGCACTTGGGGACCTGACTTAGTGGTGGTGTGGCAGTGCTGGAAGAAAATTTGGACTGGATGATCTCGGGGGCCTTTTCCAACCAAAATGATTCTGTGATTCCCACCTCAGACAGCAGCCCTCTGTGCCAGCAGCAGTGTGAAAATGAGGCAAGCAGCTCTCAGGTGCACAAAGCCATGTCTGACCAAGCAGACAAAGAAATGAGGGTGCTGCACATTGGCTCGAGCTTTCCCCATCCTGTTGTATGGGAAATCTCACAATCTTTATACAGCTCCACACAGTGTTTTGCAAAAATTTTCCTGAACAAGAAATGCTACCATATGATCACCAACATCCTGAATTAACCACTGCAAGCCCAGCTATTGAGCAGTAGACAGGCTTTTGAAAAGGGCACGGGGTCACAGGACAATGTGGAATGGCTTCAAACTGACAGAGGGCAGGGTTAGATTAGAAATTAGGAAGAAATTCCTTCCTCTGAGGATGGTGAGACACCGGAACAGGTTTCCCAGAGAAGCTGTGGCTGGCCTACCCCTGGAATTGTTCAAAACCAGGTTGGATGAGGCTTGGAGCAACCTGGTCTAGTGGAAGGTGTCCCTGCCCTCAGCAGGGGGCGTGGAACTGGATGGTCTTGAAGGTCCCTTCCAACCCAAAGCATTCTGTGATTCTTTGATTCCATGTTCCAGCTTCCACAGGCAGTGCTTGGCTCTGGCCCAGCTGGAGTGCAGCTCCCCTGGCAGGCAGCATCCCAGGGCTGCCAGCCAGGCCTGTGCCACTTGGCAGTCCTACCCTGCAGTTTCTGGAGAAAAGTTAGCAAGCACTGCTGGCCAGGCTGCCAAACAGCCCTGCACCCCAAAGCTGCCTGGCCCAGCCACATCCTGCAGCACAGCACTGTGGGGAGGCATTGCTATCCCCCACTCTTGGAGCCCCTGCTCCTCAGACTTCCACAGGCATGAGGTGCACACACCTGGTGGGATTGTTCATGTGAGAAGACTTTGGCAATCAGCCTGTAGGGACAGAAGAGATGTCTGTCCACTGATGATATCATCTCCTGAGATTCCTCCTGGCCCTGTGTCTCTGTGATTGCTCAGCACCTCCTTCTGCCAGGATGGGTTTGTGGTGCTGTTCTCCAGCAGCTAGACTGAGGTCAGCCACCAGCTGGTTGTTGACAGCCATTAGTTCTGGTTTGAATGGCCCAAATGACCTGTTCCTGTTGCAGGCTGAGATTACCAGTAACAGCAACAGCAACAACAAATAACAACCAAAACAAATAAACAAACCAACTCTCATTGCCTCTTAAAATGTGTTATCTGTCTCAGTACTCCCACAGGACTCAATACCTTCTCTAATCTCATATTCCAGTGATATCTCACTTCTGTTATCATGGGATAGACACCCCACCACACGTCCCTCTCGGAAGTCAGGGGCTACTCACAACTTCCAGCTCCAATTCTGGCATATTCTGCTTCTTCACCTCAGCTTCTCTTTACCTCTTTTGCCTCTTATGAGGCTTCCTCATCCCCTCTTTTACCCCTTAGCCAAAAATGCTCTATCAGGGGCCCACGTCCTGCCTGGGAGTGTTGGAGTGCATGAAAAACTCCTCAAGGATATTGGTTTCTCTGAGAGGTTTGCACAGAATCCCACATATCATCTCAGAAATATCTGCTTTTTTAAGCTATATGGTAATGCACGCTGTGCATCTGAGATTAGAATAAGGCCCTGAGGAACAAAACACTCCTCTCCCTTTACAGCTGACAATGCAGAGCTAATTTTTATGAACTCATTTCCAAGAGATTCGACTCCATTGTTTAACGCAGCCAGGGTTTCAAGGGAAATCTCCAAAGATGGTTTGACTTAGAGCATTGCCATTTCCACCTCTGGGGTGCAAGATTTCACTGGATGATATTGATCTGTGGCCTGGGTTCCCAGAGTGGGGCTGAGCTTTCCAAAACAGGCTGGGGGAATCTCCAGACTTCCAACAAACAGCCTCAAAAATCTCAGGGAAGATGCACAACGACAGGAGGATGCTCTTAGGAGCATCCACAGGAAGATTGCTCAGTTCCTGTGGCCTCTTGCTGCTTTGTAACAGATCATATTCACCACCTCCTGCCTTCTTCCTTTTCATTAGCAGACACCTCAATGCAATCCTTGTCCTCATTCTTAAGTCATAGTATGGAGATTGAAAAATCAACAAATAATGGAACAACACCCTGAGAGACTGAAAAAAAAGAAAACAATGGGGTTTTTTGGATGAACTTACAGGGCCTGAAGAATTGGCCATTCCTGTAGGAACAGTTTCCATCTCACCTCAAAATAACATTTATATATATAATCTATATGTCTCTACATAGACACAGATATCTTGCCCCCAGCCCAACCCTTCTGATGAAACATTGCCTTAACCCAGAGCACTGACAGCCTCACCCAAAACACCAAGAGAAGAACAAATGGGGCAAAAAATAAGGCAAAGCAATGAACCTGTTCCAAACAGAGACATCACCAGCACAGAGGGAAGCTGGACTGGAACCCTGGGACACGTGGACTTGGACTGCCATGTACAGTGTGTTTGCACAAGGTCTAGCACTCTCCTGGCCTGCTCCTGTCCAGTCTCTGCTCTGCCACGATCACAGCAGCAGCAGCAGCAGCAATGAATTAAGTTCTGCCTGCAGTGGATGTGGCTACTTCATTTTGGCAGCACGGATGTTGCTAAGTGAAAGCACGTCTTTCCGAACTGCCTTGCTCATGGGAACCATTTAATCATTATAGAGCAATTATAGAGGTCTTTATTCAGTTGTTCCTTAAGTCCTCATTCAGGCAAACCTGTTTCAATGGGAACTGTGCCTGAAAGGGACTCATCAAAACCTGACCAGGAAATGGCCAGTAAGAGTAACCAATTTCCAAGAGAGAAAAACTCATGCATTACATCCATAATGGGTAACTTCTTATGAATACACCTATTGAAGTGTGTTATATTCATTAAACTCCACTTGGGGAGGAAGGGTAACCTTCCAGTTAACAGAATTTCTAAGGGCTGGTGAGAGCTGGGTTCTGTCCCTGCCTTTGACACCAGCACCCCTGGAACCACAGTCACACCACTTCGTAATTTTACCTTAAATTTAGCAAAATAGGTACTGAACTGGGACAGCAGTAACCATCAGTTTAACTGTATTTGTGGGCTGCAGCCCCTGGATTCTCCTTTGCAAGACAGAAAGAGGAATAAAAAATTTCTCCTGTATTTTTTTTTTTTCTGTTCACATTTTGAGGCAGGGCAGGTTTTTAATTCTGTGTACGCTCAGTGCATCTCACAAAACGCCTTTGAAGGGGGCTGCGCTGATCACAGAGCAATAATGCTAATTGTTATCAATACAAGCTAAGAATGCTGTGCTTTTGTGGCAAATGTCCACTAGGAACTTGACTGAGACCATCAACATTCCATTTGGGACTTAAGCCCCATTTGAACTTGTCTCCCAAAGCGAGAGTTTACAAACACAATTTAGTCCCAATTTGAGCAAGTGCTTTGAAGATGTAAAGTACTAAATTGTGTATCTGTATGTACGAGAGACAGAGACAGAATGTGTAATTTCTTTCTGCATTCAGGGAACACAAGATTTCCTTTTTTCCCCTCTTTTTGGAAGGAAGTTTACTGCTGAGACCATTAGAGAAAATGCAAATGTGCAGACTGTTTGTTAAGGCTCCAGGAGAGAAAGCACAGGCAGTTGTTGCCACGAGTATTTCTAGGAAAATGGGAAATCTTTGTCTTTAAGTGTATTTATTTAGCCAAGGGAAGTTTGCACAGCATGTGGAGGGTGTTTCTGGAGGAAATTAAATTTCAGCTGCACCTTCATATCATTCCTACACCTGCCAGCTCCTCTGACCAGCTCGCGATGTCCTGCACCGACGTCACAGATGAGCGCTTGTGCAACCACCAGGTTTTTTCTCTTATCCAAGAAAGAGGCAACAGCCCTACTCCTGCACACAACAGATTGCCTGTTGCAGCAAAACCACAGGCAGGAGACATGAGGAATTTTTGAGGCTGATTCGAGAAAAAAATAAAATTACCTTCTGTGATTATATAGGTTGGTGTAGAAGCTGGGTGCAGCCTAAGCCAGGCTTGGTGCAGAACACTTTTCTCATTAGAGCTTATTAACTTGGGCACGGTCAGAAGAGGACCTGAGACTGGAAAATGGGAATAAGAGACAGAACAGGGAGAAATATTTGCAGACACTGACCTTGGAAACAGAAGAAATGAACAGAGCCAGAGGCTGTTTGTGCACAACGCACCTTTCATGAAAGACAAACTGGTCAAACAAACTGCACAGCAGTTTAAGGCAATGCAAAATGTTTATTATTAGTCTGCAGATAATGCTTTGCAAACTAATTGTTTTGGTTCTTCAGTTTGAAACTAATGCTTCAATTCCAAAATATGTTTGAAGTTTAATAAAAAAATTAATTATATGAGTTTAGAAAATTAATACCTTGACACCACATTGAAATATTCTGGTTAGGGCTCAAAGATTAGATTATTTTCATCTGCCCTCTGAGCATGGGTACATCTAAGCTGATCATTCTGGGTTTTCTCTCAAGCCACTGAAGATCCAGCCAGGAAAATCAGTGGAGCATAGGGTGCAATTCACTTTTTCTTACAGTAACTATCCAAATCTGGTCATCCAAGTGGTGCCCTAAGAGCACCTTTGCTCCCCACCACAACCCAGGTGGCTGGCCCAGGTGTAAATATCTGCCTGACACACAGACAGCTGTGCTCTGTGTGCAGCTGGGTTCATCTGCCCCAGACCTCTCTGACATGGAGAACCACTGAGTCATTAAGGCTGGAAAAGCCCTCTAAGATCGAGCCCAACCACTCCTCCTGCTCTGCCAAACCACGGCTAAATCACGGCCCCAAGTGCTGCACCCACACATTTTTTGAACACTCTGAGGGATGCTGACTCCAACCCTGCCCTGGGCAACTGGTGTCAGGGCTGGGCATTCCCTTCACTGAAGAATTTTTTCCTTGATATCCAATCTAAACCTGTCCTGGTACAACTTGAAGCAGTTCCCTCTCACCCTGTCCCTGTTCCCTGGAAGCAGAGCCTGATCCCCCCTGGCTGTCCCCTCCTGTCAGGGAGTTGTGCAGAGCCAGAAGGTTCCCCCTGAGCCTCCTTTTCTCCAGGCTGAGCCCCTTTCCCAGCTCCCTCAGCTGTTCCTGGTTCTCCTGACCCTTCCCCTTCTCCATTCCCTTCCCTGGACATGCTCCAGCCCTCAGTGCCTTTCCTGTGATGAGAAGAACCTCATTCTTCCACTCTGCATCTTTCCACCTCAGTTCAAAACAAAGAGCTCTCTCTGGCCAGTCACCTCCCAAGTGAGAAAAGGGATGTGTGTGGAAAGCCCTGACACAAATCTGTAGGATCCTTAAGAACTGTGCTGTGCTTATTTCTCAAGGTAAGAAATCTACATTTTGCTTCAGTTGGATTTTTACAGCTCACGTGCACACACACTCAGCACTGTGGGGGAAAAAAACATAAAGAAAAGGAAAGCTATCTTCAGTAGAGTGATAGCTTATCTTTCCAGTGATATTCCCCCCCACACCCCAATCTGCATTTAAAATGAGTCAGATTTGGATGGAGGAACAGCACTTGCTGCTTCATGTGCTTCAGAAGCACTGCATGTGCTTCTACACAGGTTTTGTCTGCGTGCACTGTGGGTGTATTAAGGACTTTGTTGTTGTTGTTTATGAGGTTTGAGTGGATAAAAAGGATAAATGTAGTGGGCTCATACAAAAAAAATGTACATTGGGATTAAAACAAAACAAAAAAAAAAGCATGGCTAAGAACTTCCTTAATTAACTCATCTCCAGAAGAGCCATTCCTTCAAACACCACACAGAATTAAGACATAGTCAGGTTTCTCAGAGAGCAAAGTTGCAGACAGATGCCAGGGGGAACCAACAAATATTTCTAGCGCGTTACCAACCTCACCTAATCTGTTTAATTGTGTTTGTAAATTCATGAGGCACCCAACTGCTTACCCAAATACCTCACTTCTGTGGAGCAGGTCCTAAATTACAACGTGTGGGGTACATTACCTCAAGTGCCAGACTTTGTTAAAGATCAGTCCCTTTCCTTATTAACATCCACTCCTGCAGAGATGGAACCTTCTGTTCAGAGGCATCTCATCCCCACAGATCCCAGTGGTAAACTGTGTTTGGTAAAACCACCCTTTGTAGTAATTATATTTTCTAAGCAAAAGGAACCAAACCATGGGGTTTTTCTCGTTATCCTGTAGCAAACAGCCTTGTTCTGTTAGATACAGCCAAAAGGAAGAAATGGATATCCAGAATTACATAGAAATATGGGTTTGAAGAAGGGAGAGAGGCAAGGAAAAGGATGTTTTATACTTGGGAATCCTATTCCATTTGCTCTCTGCTGAGGACCTACTAACACACACTCCTGGATGTGTCTTTGGAGAATGGAAAAGAGTTTGTTTGAAATTCCAGACAAGGATGATTTATTTGATGATACATACCCATCACAGGCTTCCTTACAGATAAAGCTTACAGGGGAATAAAATTCCTCAAACCTCCTCTTGCTTCCAAGCTCTCCTGATCTCACAAGACACAAACTCCAAGAGAAGAGAGCCCCAAACCAAACAAACTGGAGAGTTAATATTTCACTACAAAATACACTCTCTCTTTGGAAAATAACATCCTTCTGTACAGAAAAGCTAGGAGACATTGAACTGATATGGAAACCATTGGTTTTCCCTTGGTTTTTTGGGGATTTTTTTGGTTTTTTTTCCACTGAGAAAAAGCACGACATGGCTGGCAGGCACCAAAATAGCTGCTGCTCACACAGGGATGTTCTGGGGTTTTTTTCTGCAATAAAATTTCATTCTGTACCACATCCAGCAGGTCAAGTTTTCCCAGGCAGCTGGCAAATTCTAATGAAATATTCTCAGTAGTACTTTACAGCTAATTAATCATTCTCCTAGGACAGACCTAATGGAAGAACACAACCTGGGGTGTGATATCTCACACCATCAACATCACCCCGATGAAATTGCACTATTTAATTCCTTTTTTGGGTTGTAAACACAACTATTTGATCACTGTCAAAGCACCACACAGGAAAGGCAATCCCAATTGGGTATTTACAGTCCAGCACAATAAACCAGAAATATTTTTTGAGCACTTTGGTCACTCTGGAGGGACTTGAGAGAGATTATACACTTTACTGCTTGAGCCCCACAGGAAGTTCTTGATATGATGCAGGCTTTAGAAGGGGGCTGATGTCTTGGTGTGCAAGACTGGATATCTGTTTTTTCCATCTGATTAATGTAAGGAATCCACACCCACCCCATCCATCTACAGAGTCTCTCCCTCCAGTTCAGTGATAACCACGGAAATGCTAAACAGAACAAACAAGGATTTACCCTAAAGTAATCTGCAGGTGCCACATCAGCCAATCTTCCCTTCAGATACACACACACACACAGAAGAGATAACACACAAACATTTAGCAATCCATTTTTCTGTTCTGTTTCATTACCACCTCAATGGAATATAAATATATGTGTATATAAATATACACACACACATAAATATGTATGTATGTATACATGGAATGGAGTGGGAGCAGGAAGAGTGAAGACACAGGAAAATATAACATTTAAGTCCATATAGTCAAGCTTGTTTCTGCATAATCGAAGAGACAAGTAAAGCCAAGAATCTGAAGAAATTCCAAGCTCAAGTCAAACCTGGAGCTTGTTTTCCTTCCCCAAAACATTGTTTGACTCCGGGGCATCGTAGTCCTCCACCTTCTATGTGTCCTCAAAAAAAAAATAAAAATAAATTGAACTGTGTAATGGGAACAGGTGCCAGCAATAAAGCCTGGAAACTCTATTTGTCCTCCCAAGAAATTGTCTTCTCACTACATAAGTACAGCCTGGTGCTGTCGATAAATGCAAACGGCATTTTGATAAAGATAAATTGTAAAGCAGCTCCTTGGTTTTCTAAAGAGATGGGGTGGCGTGGACAGCTGCTTGGCTGCTGGAGCCACATTTAATGAGATTTGTGCAGGGAATTGTTTGCACGTTGGAGGGATGCATTTCACAATGGCACCGAAAACAATTGGGTGTTGTGGGATAAGTACCTTTTACAGTATATCAAGGTCAAACCTTTTACTTGATGTACTTAACTAACCATGTAAAATATTACATCAGCAAGCCTATGAGGCACTTAGAGATATATTCATATTTGCATAATGTCCTCTGTAAGTTAGTCTGCGGTCCTTAAGGGTGTTTAGAATAACTGCATGCAAGAATATACTTAATCCAATCTCATTTTAGCTTTTGCTCTTTTAAGATTTCAAAATTAATAAATCCTCCTGATACTCCAAATTACCATGAGCTTTTATAAGCATAACTTTGTAACTTTAACCCATTTATGAACATACCCTACAGGCATATGTACTAATGAATAAGAAATAACATTAGAAGTTTAAAGATGGTCTCTTTATGAAGTAATGTAAGAAAATCCTGTTAGCTGGATCAAGTACAAAAGTGTGATTTCTTAAAAATAGAAAATCCTTCACAAAATTACTTGTAATTACAATAACCAAAGGATAAAAAGTAAGAATAGTTTAAGCATTGTGCATTATTTAACTTGGTACATGAAATATGTTTTATGTATATGTATGAAGCATGCAAATAGAAATCTGATCTAAAGTGTGCTTCCATGGCTACAGGATTTCTGTTTATTTATTTATTTTCCATTGTGCTTGATTGCTGTCAAGAACACTGACAGATAAAGGATTTCAAATTACCTTAAAACACTTGGTGCTTCCTCCAGTGGACCAAGCTCTTCTTGTGTTTGCCTCTAAGACAACATCTGGAGGAGGTGGGGAAAACCTTCCTGGTGAAAGGTTCTCCCAGGATCCCCAGAGTCCTCCAGAATCCACAAGCTCAACACCTGCTTTGGAGAATTAAAATTATGATGATGATGATGAGGATGATGATGATGATGATGATGATAAAAACTCATCACAAGTAATGGGTCAATAATTGAAATTTCTCCTTCTGCTTGCTGTGGGATTGAAGCAGCACCTGCTGCCTGCCCACCATCAGGAGTCATTACAACCCACGGGATGCAATGTCCTGATGAACAAACCCTGCAAGTAGGGCAAGAGGAAGGAGTGAATCCCATGAACTGCTGCTGATGGCTCGTGGGAAGATAAAAGGCCATGTGGGAACCACATGGAAGTGGGGAAGAAAGGTTCATTTTGCCCACCACATATTTAATACCGGCAGAAAAAGCCCCAAACTATCTCTTGCTTGCTCCCACCCCTTCCCACTTGAAGTTAAACATTAAGTGGGCAAATTATAGGGGCCTCTTCTCTCCCAGTTATGATTTATTATAGTAATCCATTTTGTTGTGTTCCCAGATCAGCCGAAGTCACTGTTCTCTTTGCAGTGAATAACTGAAAAAAGGGGTTTTATCTGGTATGAGCAGTCAGTGTGGGTCACCAGCGCTGCTTTCAGTCAGAGGAGATGATACCTAGAACTAAACAGCTGGCCCTGAGACCCCAGTGTTCCCAGAAGATCAACTCTTATCTCCTGAGAGTGGCTTTTCAGGGTATCAGGAGTGTATTGCTTTCAGAAGGAGGACAGGTGCCAGTCCCAGGCATCACAGGGGTCACCCTGTTGTTGTAAGGAAGCTGAAGAGCATTGACAGGTCTGACAACAAAACTCATTTCACTCATCACATGTTGACCTTGGCAAGTTTTTGCCCTGCTCAGGGGAGCAAGGAGGAAATGAATTTAAAGCAATGACAAAGGAGGTGTGGCCAGGTGGGTGTGTTATGGAGATGCTCCACTGCTCTTCCACTGGATGTCACCCTGACATTGAGCCCAGCTCTGGACTCTGCACAGACCAAAGTGGCTTTGTTCAGGGGATAAGGCACAAGCTGCTGGAGAGCAAAGCCAAGTGACTCCTTATTAAAGCAGCCTCAGATAGCCAACAGCCCTTTGAGAAGTGGCATCGTGCTTTGTCCCAGGGATTGATGGGGCAGGACAGCACATGAACAATAATTCCCCAGCCTGAACCAAACAAGGCTGGGAGGGCTGCAAGTAAATCTGGAGATTTTATGCCTAGAGGGAGAAATTACTGATGCCAAAGGACAGTAGTGCACAGGAGCATAAGAGAACCTTGATCTTATTTAGACTGGGAGTTAGAGGAAGGTTTCAACCTGTAAGATCACAGAGGCATGGAGTTGCCTGGATAAGAGGACTGGCAGGACAGCGCTCCCTCTTCCCAAGAAAACAAACCTCAGCCAGGATTTAAATGGACCTTGATCTGTTTAAGAATGGCACTTCATCACTCTGTGGGTCAGGACGTGACCTAAAGCTCTGACCCAGGAGGTCCCTTCAATTCTTCAGTTACCAGCACCACCTTTGCTGCTACCCACCTCTGCTACACACTAAGGAAAAGGATTTTGACAGGAGTAGAGCCCCCAGATGAGAATAAGGGGAGATATTTCTGCCTCCTGGTGTTCTCCTGCCTCCCTCACATCTGCTGTGTCACAGTCACAACACGAGGGGACAGTTAGACAAGACAAAGAGCTGTCCTGGGCTGGGCAAGGTTCACAGCAGTGTAAAAATAAATAATTAGGTTTAGTCATCTAGACCATCTATCTGCTCTTGTAGTCTAAATTATTGTCTAAATTATCATCACCAAACATCTCCTTCTGCACTTC